>CAUYON010022152.1:0-21613 GCA_963573935.1 Arctocebus calabarensis | reverse complement strand
AAGACTGGTTTACATACGCCTCCATTAGCAGTATGGCACTTGATGTGTAGACATGTCAGAGCCTTGACCCTCTTTCCTCTGTGGCAAAAGTGTGTCCCATAGAAAATTGGGTGTGTATACTTGTATAAACTTTGTAAATAAAAAAAAGAAAAAGAAAAAAAGCCAACAACCCTATATTTCAATGGGCAAGAAACATGAATAGAACCTTCTCTAAAGAAGACAGATGAATGGCTAACATGAAAAAATGCTCATTGTCCCTAATCATCAGAGAAATGCAAATCAAAACCATCCTGAGATATCACCCAACCCATAGAGAATGGCCCACATCACAAAGTCTCAAAGATGCATATGTTGGCGTGGCTGTGAAGAGAAGGGAACACTTTTACACGACTGGTAGGACTACAAAGTAATACAACCTTTTTGGTTGGAAGTATGGAGAATCCTCAAAGAACTCAGATTAGACCTTCATCCTGCAATCCAATTACTAGGGATCCACCCAGAAGAAAAAAGACATCTTTTTATCATAAGGATATTTGCACTAGACTGTTTATTACAGCTCAATTTACAATCTCCAAAATGTGGAAACAGCCTAAATGCCCACTAACCAAAGAATGGATCAACAAGCTGTGGTATATGTATACCATAGAATACTATTCAGCTACAAAAAAAGATGGAGACTGTACATCTTTTGTATTAACCTTAATGAAGGTGGAGCACTTTCTTCTTAGCAAAGCATCACAAGAATGGAGAAGTAAGAATCCAATGTACTCTATTCTAATATGAAGGCAGTAGATGAGCTAATATAAGGGGGAAGGCAGGGGAATGAGCAAGTGGGGAGAGGGAAAGAGAGAGAGGGATGGGGGATCATGGTGTACGGCACAATTCTTGGGGACGGGACACAGAGTTATAAGAGGGACTTCAACAAATGCAATCAGTGTAACCTAATTCTTTGTACCCTAAATGAATCCAAAAAAAATAAAAAATGAAACAATACTAAGAATCATTAATAAAACTCCATATTTCCTTAATTGATTTATTCCAAAACCAAGTTAAGTTGGACTAATAAAATAATTTCTCCTATAATTGCAATAGCACTGTATATTTGCTGAAAACCACATTGGAATTATCACAGTATCATGGAATTCTTCTCCATATAAAAGTATGACATTGCTTCAATATATGCCTTCACTATCAATCTTTGCCTGCTAATATACTAGACAAGTGATCCTCTATTTTTAGTATGCACGCAGATCTCCTGAGAATCTTGTCAAATGCGAAGTCTTAAGACAGTAGGTTAGCCTGAGATGAGACTTGAGAGTCTGCTTTTCCACCAAGTTAGCAGGTGATACAGTGCTTCAGGCCCATGTACCACACTTTTGAGTAGCAAGGAATTAAGGAATTATAGGTAAACAAATCTGCCTATAATTATTGCTGACTAATTTGCCTTTTGTAAAATTCTTTCTGGCTGTCTCTTTTTTGGATTTCTATTGCCTTCTCCACTGTAGACTCAACTTCATTCTTTGGGTCAATCTAGGGTTACTGGCAGCTGTTACTAATCACAAAGGCTGAAGGTGAAAACACTAAATCCTAATAATCTTTCATTAGCTATTTGAGGGTGCAAGACTCTACCAGAGATACCTGCCTGTTCCTTCAAATGTTCACTGGGCTGACACCAAATAAATCTGTTCCATTCATTCTAACTGGACTTTTTGTGAATCGCCTTGAAATAAGTTTAAAACTAAAAAAAAAAAAAAAAAAAAAAAAAAAAAGGAAAAGAAACAAAATGCTAACCATTAAGCATCAGCATTTCCAAATTCTAGACTGAGACATTTAGCTATCAGGAATAGGCAGTGGCAGGCTGAGTAACATGGGATTTGCCTGCAAATTCTACCATTACCTTACAAAATGGACAAAGAATTATATTAAAATTGAGAAAAAGAAAGAGGAGAAGAAGTAGCAGTGAACCAAATAGGAAGAGTTACACATGAGATTAACTGGGTCTGATGGAAATTATTTGAGGCTGAAAGTGGTCTGCCTTCTTTGGGGTTCTGTAGATACATCAGAGATTCACAAATGTACCACAATGTTGGGTTTTGTTTCTGCTTCAATTACTCTATAATATATATCAGTAGTTCATAAACGTCACTGTATATCAGAATCACTTTCCAGGTATGATAAAACATAAGATGCTTGGGCACCTTTCAATTTCTGATCCAGCAGGTGGGTGGGACTGAAGGCTATGCATTTTTAACAATCTCCCAGGTACTGGTGATGCTACTGCTTCTGGGATACACTTAAAAATCACTGGTATACGCTCTTGTGAAAAACAGTGTCTGTGTATGCTCCTTCTGTTTCAAATGACTAATTAATATTTTTTAAATTTCTGAGCTTTCGTTTGAATGAAACTTCATATCCTTGATGCATCAGTATGGTGATTACAAATCTTTACCTAGTACAAAATACAAATGAAAGAAGCTTACAACATTGTTTGGTTTGACTGATATATAGTAAAGATGGAAACTACGGAGAGATTGGGTTCCTAAAAATAAATGAGGGCAGGAAGATAATCAGAGAGCTGAGAGGTTCCCAAATGAAAATTATTGTTTTGTCCTTTCCAGTAAATTCTTAATGTCTTCAGCTGCAGAAGAGCTCATTTCTGAGGTTCTTTTTGGCCTCATGAGTTAATCACACCAGGAGTCGTCACTTTAACTCACATGCCTTTAGGAGTAATGATACGTTTAAATGATTAAACAATCAGAAAAAATGCTTATCTCTAAAATGAAAGCAGTTAGCACTCAGATCCCTGGTTTATGAGTATCACAAGTCATTTGTAAATAACATGTTCATTTTAGATATGTAAAGAGTTCTGTCATGCCCTATGAAATAAATTATATTTTATTGGTGCCTGAGTGTTTCATAATTTTATTTATTTGCTGCAAGAGTGGAAAATTAAGATAGAGTGGTTTATTTCATCAAAAGACTGACAAATGGCTCATTGGACACTTATGGAGCTGGAGCTAATCGTACAATTTTTGCTGTTGTTGTATTCATCATCACTGCTTGTTTAACATGCTCACTTTGGTGGTCACCAGCACCTATTTTTCACCCCTATCCCACAAAACATTCTCTAAAAGAATAAAAATGCAAAAAGAGAAAAAGAGAAAAGAAAAAATAGAACTCAGAATATAATTATGGATTTGAGAAGTACATGGGAGGAATGACAAAGAATAGAAGTGATGATGGCCTTTCCTCCCTGGGCTACCAATAACCATCAATCCCACATAGCAGCCACCTCACCTAACAGCTTGAGCCACAGAGAGTCAAAGAGCTGCTTTTTTGTTACTCAGATGAAATATCATTTATATTATATACTATTTTTTATTTTGCCAGAGACATAAGGTCAGAATTGATTGACTATGTACTACCTGCATGTAATGATGCCTCGTTTTTTACAATCACGTACTAACGCTGCTCAGTAATGGCCTGTGGATGAAGAGACAGATGTACTACCAGTCATTCGCTACACATTTGCATTAACAAATCATCATTTAATTGAAGCCCATCCAACAAGTTTATGCTACTTAAATAAAGTTCCTTTCAATAAAAGATGCAACAGTGAAACAGTTGTGAACTACAAGGAATTTTTTAATTGTATTTATTTTTGTGTCAAAGGCTTAGCTGTGCATTAGACAACGATTTATTTTAATTTTGCTTGGAATTAAACCCCTGAAAAATAGCATTTCAATCCACACTGCTATGAAACGAAGATCATTCTCTTTCAGATATAATTATATAGTGACATCACACATTTTGCACAGATTTTGCATGCCCCCTTCCAAATATTATAGAATATGGCTTATATATACGTATAAGCTATACAGGGGATGTCTGCTAATATTTATGCCAAAGCTCTAGTAATACTGATATAAAACTAAAATTCTTTTATTATCAGAGAGAACTATTATTTTAAAATATCACACTAACTTTCTTAGGTAAATATTTACCCAAAGACTCAAAATTTCTATGCTTCTAAGGTAAATACTTACCCAAAGACTCAAAATTTCTATGCTTCTATAAAAAAAAAGGTAGAAAGGGTTGTCGTGAAAATACTGACTTTCTACTTTGGTTTCACAAACATGGTTGCTGTTCATGCTACTTTTAAGAATATTCTCAGTACATTTACTATATATGATATACTTCTTTTCTTTCACAGGGAGGAAAAAAGAAGAAAAAATACCCCCTACAAAATCTCCCCCATCTGAAAACAAGGATGCCTCTAATATGACTAGAGCATATTCTCCTACCCTCTTCCCAAGCCTTTTTTCCTCACTCAAAAAGCCCCAAACAATCAGATTTATTCAGGTTAACATTTCTCCTGATCTAAAGATACTGATGTTAAATGAAAACCTAGAACATACACACAAGCACTCATCAACTCAGGTAACTTAAAAGAAAAAGTGGGCTTGGCACCCGGAGCTTAGTGAGTATGGCGCTGGCCATATACACTAAAGCCGGCAGGTTCGAGCCTGGCTCGGGCCCGCTAAAACAATAAGGACAACTGCAATCAAAAACAGCAGGGCGTTGTGGCGGGGGCCTGTAGTCCCAGCTACTCAGGAAGCTGAGGCAAGAGAATTGCTTAAGCCCAAGAGTTTGAGGTTGCTGTGAGCTGTGACGTTACAGCACTCTATGGACGGCGACATAGTGAGACTCTGTCTCAAACAAAAAATAAAAAAAGAAAGAAAGAAAGAAAAAGTGTTTTTTCTTTCTTTTATCTACATGTAAAGATACTCATTTAAAATCAATTTCTACAGAGTAAGAACCTAAATGCAGAGCTTTAGGCATTTTGTGGATAGGTACGTATACGTACAACTATCTGACACAGTACACAGGCCTATGTATGAGAGTTACAGATGTACAAGGGCATTATCCTGACAGCTTCTAATGCAACCAAACTTGGTCTTTTAATGCATTTTTTAATTTTTTACAAATAAAAATTATTTTTTATTTTTCCCTTAGTTTGCGTACATTATAGATATGTAAAATGTTTTATTTATAAAGGCAACAGAATGGGAGGGATGAGGGGAAGTCAGATGGAGGGAGGGTGATTGGTGGGATCACACCTATGGTGCATAATGCAAAGGTACATGTCAGATCTATTAGTATAGAGTACAAATGCCTTAACACAATAATTAAGTAAACGAGATGAGGTACATATTAACCAATGTAATGTAAGCGTTCCCAATTCTATATGAAATCAGCACATTGTACCCCATAAATGCATTAATGTATGTATGATCTATGTGTTTGTGATTTAATAAAAAAAAGGCAACAGAAATCTCTAGTGTTAAAATAAACCTTCTAACTGATTTTTATATTGCATTCTTTTTCAGCAAGAGGACTAGAGAAAAAATTAAAAAAATGTTTTCTTTCTTTTACTGTACACTGTACTAGATTGCTTTGGGTTCTTTCTACAGCTGACTATTGAGACAGGTGAAATTTTAGCTTGGTACAGGATTCAAACTAAATTATGGAATATAGAAATGTGTTATAAATCAACTTCAAATGCTGAACAAAAGATAAACAACAGAAGATTTATTTTCTGACATAAAGAACCATCTCTAACTATAATACAAAGCAAAGAGAAAAAAAAAGAGCAAAAACAAAAAAAACCTACTGTGCTACTCCAGCAGGTTCTCTGTGCCCCTTTATATGCCACCTTGGAATAGTAATTATGGATCTTGCAAGTTGACTTCTATTTTCCAGAACTATGAGTTGTATGTAAAACATGCCTTTTCATCGACACAATTACCATTAATCAAAACACTGAGAGCTAATACCACTCAAGTCCAACCTACTGCTGTGCCCAGCAATATATCAAACTGTCTGTTGTCAAACACACTAAACAAACATAAACAGGCTGTTTTCACCACAAAAAAACTAAACAAACAAACAAAAAATGCTTCCTAAGTAATTTTTAAATTCAAATTGCTATTTCAGTAATTCAATCTGTGACTGGATTTTAATTTTAAGTATTCAATCATAGTCTAACACAGACAGATCCCTATTTGGCTCTGGGGAAAGAAAATCCATAGCACTGATAAATGAAGTTACCTGAAAGATATTTGATTTTACAACAAGTTTGGTTAACTTCTGATAATTTGGTATATAAGTACACATTTAATACATTTTACTATTTTAGGGGTCTGTAATGTTTCATTTCCCATCAAAAACTATTAGCGTAAGAACGGTAATGATTGCTCTACAGAGTCAGAAATATCAAATCTATTGCTATGCCAACTATACAAAGACCCATAACTCCATTAGTTTACTTTTTTATAATTGGCTGTTTTATAATATACTTTTTGATTTTGAAATCAACCTGAGAGAAAATAACATAAGAAATTATTGCTATTGGAAATCACCTATTTTAGTTTACATAAGTATTAGACATTTATATTACCATTACATTTCAATGGTAATCTGTATGCAAAGCCATCACTCTAAATAGAGATTAATATCTTGAAAGACTTTGCTTATCTAATTATATCTTTTCCTACTTTATTTTTTTTCTCTTCCCTATTAAGCCAAAAGGTAAGATTTTCATCTAAAGGAAAAAAAACATCTTACAAATCAGAAAGTCAACTCTGTTTGACAATTTCTAATCAGTGGAGATGTCAAAGTATTTTATAAAAGAAGATGAGCAAAGCAATGGGAACAGTGGAGTTTAACACACAGATCAGGCATTTATTACCCGCAAGCTCCATTATGGATTTCCGAGCTTTGTAAGCCAAGCTCCCCCAAGTGTAATTAAATTTTTATTTATAATGGGTTTGTGACTGTTAACTTCATGTTGCCTATGCTTGTTTCCCCCACACATGCTCAGACACAGCAATGCAAAGTGCCATTCTGTGTTTACTACTAGACAGTACATGCTGATGATTCTTTTATCTAAAATATCTAAATTGAACATTAACAAAATATATTCATAAAACAAAGCAAGAATATGGTATGCAGTGGCTGAGACAGAACAAATACACATGAGAGATTACTTTTCACAGAATCAAATTATTTTTCACAGTCTTATGTAGTAAAGGATACTACAAATCTAGTGTACAAGAATACAAGGATACTATATAGCTGACTACATTTTTACTGCTAGTGATATCCAAGACCAGTGTAAATGTAACTGGGAAAAAGGTCTGAAGTCCACCTAAAGCCAATGTATTCTTAACCATTTGAGCAGCTTCTTCATTTACAAAGCTCTCCTTCTGATAGAATTTGTCACCTTTGTTTATCATTAATCCATTTCCCCTTCTCATTTAGGTATAACCCTCTGTATACTTTACACCTTCTTTTAAACGCTTAATACAAGTAACCACAGGAGAATCTCTTCTCCCCTTGAAAAACTGCAAATAAAGATGTCAGCTATTGAGTATATTTGTGGCGTCTCCAGCAGCTGCTGTTAAATACCAGCTGGTCTAGCTGATTAAAATTACCTCCGAGTTGGTATTATAAAGATGCCTGGGCAGCGTTGCTGTATTAATGGATTATTGAGTGAGCGATGAAAACCTTGGCCAGCTGATGCGTTTTATTACAGATAGGCTTTATGATGTGTAATCACTGTAATTTTTACAACTAGAGGAAATATGAAAAAAGGAGTAAAAAAAAATCCCCATAGAAACAGATTTAACTAGATTATTCCTATAATTCTGTTTCCTAGAAGGAATCAAAATGCATAATTACTGTGTATAAATATACAGGTATGGATCTATGCACACAATTTATCCATCCATCTACGTGGATGTGTTGTCATCAATACAGACAAGCAGAGAACACACGTGGACAAATGCGATATGCATACAATTTGTGTGAATAGACGTTTGTTGTTTGCCAAGCCACCCAAGTGGCTACAATGCAATCACATGACCTAAAATAGTTTTGAACTGTTCACCAGCTGGGCATTAGCTGAAAATCTAAATCCGGCCAACTGGACTGTGTTTTGCAATCCAAGGGATGGGACCATTTCACTCCCTTTATCATTCCCATTTAGTTGTTTTCTTATAAGCCAAGGTTTTTATAGAACTCTAACAAATTGTCTCCCAAATCCTCTAACTTCCACCTTATGTTCAAAAGAAGGTATGGCAGTTTATTGGCTCGGCTATTTTTACGGCTGCTATAGCAGCCCAGGACCCTACTCTATCCATGGTCCTTCAAATGTATTTTTTTATTTATGACATTCTCAAGTCTCCTTTATGCTCCCAATTGTTTTAAGAAGGAACACAGACTCAGAAGAGGACGTGACCAATTAAAGTGGCTCAAGTAGAAAACAAAACTCAGAAAATTCACTGAAGTATGTCCCTGGGTAAATGAGTATCTTGTAGGAAAGGACAGTCATTTCAGCCTGGATTCCCTCTTTAGGCAGCACACAAGTTTTAAAGTAGTATTTGAGAACTAATGTTTATCATCAGGAAATACAGTTTTGCTGTATGACACCTAACATCATTTTTCATCTTAACCAGATTAGTAAAACACAAAGAATGTGTGACAAGAAAGCACTGATTCTTTTTGAAACAAAGTGGCTTTACAAATGAAATGTTTCATTTGGAGCCCACCGTAGGTAGGTATTTTTTTTAATACCTCCCCTGGAGGCTGAGTGCTGTGTTGTGAGGGTGAGTTTTACTTATGCAAGGAACTAGCACTTCTAATTAGAGCCAAATGTGGTGAACGAACATGTGAAAAATAAGGCCAGGCAACACCTTTACAGGTCAAAGTGTTCTAAGATTATTTAATTATACAGCTATGAAATAGATTTCTACTATAGCTCCCATGTTAGTAAGGATAATTCTAAAAAAGGCGATTCTAGAAGTATTTTGGTTAATAATGTTAATCTGTAACTTGTAAAAATGATCACACTTTAGAAGGGCCATAATCATTTTCAATATTAAAAGCAATAGTATGTTGCTTAAAAAAATAATTATTAGTAGTTAAAAACTTTGATTTTTAATGGCAATGAACCTAGTCATCCATGTAATTTTCAAAGGTGTTCAACTTTAAAATTGGATAGGACTTTTTTTGCCATTCAGTTCAATCTCTCATTCACGAGCAGAACCATACGTAAGATTTCTGGTGCTTTGGATTGCTGAGGCTTTGCTTCAACATTGGGGTGAAGGCATGCTCACCCAATCCTACTTCATACACTCTTTTACAGAGAATTTATGTCCCCCAAATTCGTTCTACTGGGTCTAATCCAATCTTCTAATTAATAATCCTCTGAACATCCAATAATCCTAACATAAAGCATAAAACTTGAAGCATAATACATTTATATTTTTTAAAAAAACCACTGAACTGGTTGGGCACAGTGGCCCATGCCTAACAATCCTAGCACTACAGGAGTTCGAGACAAGTCTCTACTAAAAATAGAAAAACTACCCAGGTATTGCGGTAGGTGCCTCCCAAGTAGTTGGGTAAGAGGATTGCTCAGGCCCAAGAGTTTGAGGTTGCTATGAGGTATGATACCATAGCACGCTAGCCTAGGGCAACAGAGTGAGACTCTGTCCCTCCCAAAAAAATTAAATTGGAAAAATTATAAATTTCAAGTTAATAAATTCAAATAAATAACATAAACTAGATACTAAAAAATAAACACAATAAAATAGCTTACCGACATTTCCAAATTGTGAAAACTTAACCAGTCTAAAAACATCTAGGTGAAGAACCAAACTTCCGACCAACCAAAGTAGGCAAGATCCAGAGGCAAAGAGGACAATCATTATGTGGGTCAGAGCTGGCTGGGATCAGTCTGGTAGCTGTAGGGACATTACAGTACAGACTTTGGTTCTATACTGCTCATGTTGGGGGTGGACTGTTCTCCCATTCTCTTGGGACCTTGCTTCAGAATCCCAGAACAGGGGAGGCAAGAGGACCTATGACTACAGATTTGGTGCGGACAAATCATTCCAACTTCCTTTCGTCAGAGGTCTTTAAATAGTCTAATAGTCAGAAGCAGAAAGGGTGGTGATCACTGTTACATTATAAAAAAGAATAGTGAGGCTGTATGTAATCTAAATAAGTGATTAAAAAACAAATAAGTGATTTAAATGCAAACTTTAAAAAACTCTCTCCATGTTTCATTTTACCTCCCTTCTTTTCTTTCTTTCTTTCTATCTTAACACCTGCTCTGCCTTTGTCTTTTTTTAATTTGTGTTAAATCATAGCTGTGTACATTAGAGCAATCATGGGGCACAATGTGCTGACATCATATACAATCTGAAATATTTTCATCAAACTATTTAACATAGCCTTCATGGCACTTTCTTAATCACTATATGAAGACATTTGTATTCTGTATTTAGTAAGTTTCACCAGTACCCTGCTAAGATGCACTGTAGGTGTGACCCCACCAATCGTCCTCCCTCCACCCATCCTTCCCTCTCCCCTCCCTTCCCTTGCCCTTTTCCCCATATTCTTGTACTATAATTGGGTTATACCCTTCATATGAAAGGCTATAAATTAGCTTCATAGTAGGGCTGAGTACATTGGATACTTTTTCTTCTATTCTTGAGATACTTTGCTAAGAAGAATATGTTCCAGCTCCATCCATGTAAACATGAAAGAGGCTTTTCCATCTTTCTTTAAGGCTGCATAGTATTCCATGGTATACATGTATCAACCTTCCCAGACTTGAACAGAAACTTCTCTGTCTTTGTCTTAACACCCACCACGTGCACAGGACAGAGGGAAAAGAAAGAAGCAGAGGCAAGAAGGCGCGGGGAAAGAAGAAAAGACTGCACAGAAAGCCGAAGAGAAGGAGTCAGGAGAAAGCCTATCAGACCAACTCTGGGTAGCACAGAAAGGAGATGCTTCCCCTCTGCTACTAGCAAGAGAAATAATCATTATCTTCTTGCTTTTACTATTGTTTTAAAGCTACATTTTCCCAAAAGAGTATAAGTGAAAACTCAAAGAAGTTGAAACACATTCTTCTTAGTAAAGTACTGCAAGAATGGAAAAATAAATATCCAATGTACTACATACTAATATAAAACCAATATATAAACCATTACATGCTCATATGAACAATTAAACACAAATATAGTCTAGAATGGGTTATGAGAAGAAGGGAGACAGGAGAAGAGGGGGAAGATGATTGCCAGAAGGAGGGAGGGCACGTGGCAGGATCTCACCTAGTGGGCACAATGTGAGGGCGTACGCCACGCCCCTTGGGTGAGGGGTTCTTTTACAACTGAAACTTTATCTTGGAAATGAGAACAATGTAATCTAAAAATCTGTACCCTCATATTCATTTGAAAAAAAAAAAAAAGAAAGAAAAAAGTAACAGGATTTGTTACTGTACTCATAAATACCAAGAGGCAGAGGCACTCTTCCTGCCTGAAGTTGTGCAAGCTAGAGAAAAGATAGCTACTCACTGAGGGACCAAATCACAGAAGGGCATCTGGTACACAGGAACTGATGTCTCTGTAAAGAATTCCTTCCAATTAACTTTTATTTTGAAGAAGTGATATTATTCATCATTTAATTATTATTTAGAGTTGTTTATTTTTTGGGGGGGCAGCATCTCAATTTGTTGCTCTAGGTAGAGTGCTCAGGTGTCATAGCATAGTTCACAGCAAACTCTAACTCGTGGGCTCAAGCCATTCTCTTGCCTCAGCCTCTCAAGTAACTGGGACTACAGGCATCCGCCACAATGCCCACGTATTTTTAGAGATGAGGTCTTGATCTTGCTCAGGTTGGTCTTGAACCTGTCAGCTCAGGCAATCTACCTGCGTTGGCCCCCCAAAATTATTATTTAGATGTATTTAATTCAATAAATATGTAGCACATGTTTCCTATGGGTCAGGCATTGTTTTAAGTACTTTGCAAATGGCAACTGTATAGAGGAAGTAGTCTTTTAAAATTTATTTCTGAGACAGGTTCTTGAGTGCACTGGTGTGACTGTAGCTCACTGAAGTCCCAAACTCCTGGGCTCAAGTGATCCTCTTGGTTAAGGCTCCTTAGTAGCTAGGACTATAGGCATGTGCCACCACACCTGCCTAATTTTTAACATTTTTTGTAGAGATCGAGAAGGGGAAACATCTCACTATGTTGTCCAGGTTGATCTCTGAAGCAGGTGGATTGCTTGAGCTTGAGAGTTCGAGACCAGCCTGAGCAACAGTGAGAGCCCTTCTCTAAAACTACCCAAGTGTTGTGGCAGGCATCTGTAGTCCCAGCTTCTTGGGAGGTTGAGGCAAGAGGATCACTTGAGCCCAAGAGTCTGAGGTTGCTGTGAGCCACGGCCATCTACCAAGGGTGACAAAGTATAACTCTATCTCAAAAAATCTGCAAACTTAATTATTTCTACTTTCTTTCCATTGTAATCCCCTTTCTGTTCACTGCAGGCTCACCTGGACTTGCAGTGGACCTTCAGTTTAGAGACATGGTTGCAACAGTAAACACAGACTCGAATGAGACCAGGAGTTCTAGATCTAATCTCTATAAAAAAATAGAAAAATCAGCAAGGCAGAGTGGTGCATGCTTATAGTCCCACCTACTTGGGAGGCTGAGGTAGAAGGCTCTCTCAAGCCACTGCACTCTAGCCCTGCGACAGAACAAGACCCTGTCTCCCCCTGCAAAGTGTGAAGATGGAAGTGAGGCTGTGTGTAAGAACGGTATAAACTGAGGCTCGCCACTGGTGTAAAAGGTGCAGTGTGGACAAACTGCTTATGCCATGCAGGTTTATTTACATACATGGAAGAAACTCGCTCTCAAATTATGAATTTAATTGTTTCATTATAAATTACCTTTATAGGAAACCTTTGGAGCCCATTCTTAAGTACAGAATGCCATAAATTGGGTCTACAACCTTGGGGCTGCCGGTATATATGCCAAACTGAACTATATTATTGTAACAAATATTTCTTTTCTACACTTAAATTGTGGTACAAACTTCTTAAAACTATAAAAATAAAAATAACACATTTCAAGGGATAAAAAACACATGATGAGGAACCAAAAGTAGTCACAAGCAAAAATAAGTAAAAGGCAACATGCTCACTGCATTTCATCTGCATCTCCACATAGCAAAGGAAAAGTTTTTCTCAGGGTTTGTTTGTTGAAGAGCAAACAACCTTTTATCCTTTGTAACAGTGGTTCTCAACCTTCCTAATGTTGTGGCCCTTTAATACAGTTCCTGTGGGTCGCGACCCACAGGTTGAGAACCGTTGCTTTATAAGAAAGTGTAATAAATGAAAATTTTTCTAAGCAGGCTCATCAATTCTCTACATTTTGGTCAGGAAAGACTAATCGTGAGAAAGCAGGATTCCGTCATGGTACTGTGGGTCAGTTGAAATTATATGTAATGGTAAGAGTGCATCTTTTCACTTTTATGAAAGAAAAATAACAGAATTTTCACATAAAACTCATATTGGTGATCTCAAATGTCTTAAAAGCTAGTCGGGAGATATTTCTGCAGAAAAGGTGCATTTATAGGCATCTGTTTAAAGCACCAACAGTTTCATGAAAGGTTTTATTCATATTAAGCAGAATCTTTCAAAGTAAAAACATGAGGTTAAAAACTAAAGTCCGGTCAGAGGACAGCCAATCAAGGACAGACAACACTACTCACTGGTGTAAGTGATACAGGTTAGGTTAATTACAAAGTATACTAAATAATACAGCATGATATCATACATGAACTACCATATGGCATTAGGAAAGAGCTTATTAGGGCAATTAGCTCTAGATATTCAATTTGCCTCTGGCTTATTTGGTTATGGAAAGAGCTGGATAAAGAAACACAAAGAACCATGAAATAAAAAAGCCCAGGATAAGAAATGAGGGGGAGACTCTGAGTATGAAAGATAAACTTAATTCCAGAATTTTTACCCACATTTAACTATTATTTCATAGTAAGTCCTGAAATACTCTCCTTCAAACTTTAGAACCCAGTTTTTATTTGAGAATAGAAGTTACTTCCCTTCTGATCTAAATGTATTCTGCTAGCTAATAGACGTGAAAGTAATAGCAGCTTTAAAGTTATTATACCACTCTGCTATTAAACCACACAGCTTAAAGACATTCTTCTGTTTCACTTCAATTTAATGACAACTTTGACAATATATTTTTAGAAAAGTTTTTATTTTTTCTGATCCTTGTTATATGGTACTGATGCATGTAAAGTTTTGGGGTAACATTTGTTTTTCCTGTATACTTACGTTCATTCAAAGATATCAAAACAATTGTAAAGTGAAAAGTTTTATCAAGCTTCCCTTTAGAAAGTTGGTATAACTTAAAGTTGATTTAGGTCCAGTTAGTTACTTTTAGACCAGGACTGTCAAAATGTTGAATTGTTTAAGATATACATATAAAAGTAAGGATTTGTAATGTCTTTTTATATATCTACTTGGAATGGTGTTGAGGTAAGTAGTATGTTCTATGATGAACCACTTTGACCTATCAGTTTTCAGTGCATCAGTATTTCTCAGGTATCAAGTACATTTTGTGTTTCAGTCACCTTGATTCTTATCCAGAAACATAAATTTTTAAACTGTGAATTTAATCACATATTTATTGAAAATTTCAGAAAATATATTATACATTAAAACACATTAACTGCTTTAATAAATACAATTTTAAAAATGAACTCATAATAGTTGTGAAGTCAAAAACCCATGACAAAAATTTCTTACATGCTAAACATTCTGGAAGTATTTTAAAGGTCATTATAAATTGGAAGTTAGATTGGAAGTATTAAAACTATTCAAATATATTAAATGAACAAGCTATCGTTTATTGTTGTTGTTTTTATTAGTCCAATGTGCTTAGTAGGTTCCAAAACAATAGTAGAAGAAGTCGTTTTTTTTTTTTTTAAAGAAATTTCAAACTCTAAGCAAAATTTTAATAAGGAACAAAGAAAGACATACTACTGTATGTACACATTACATTTCCAAATATATGTTACATTCCAAAATTACTTACAGCATTCCAAAATCAGATTGGAAATCACTGGTTTCTCAAAAGCTCATATGCCTATGACACCTAAAATTTCAGAATTGTGTTTCTAAATAATTATACACATGATTGAAATGATGTTACCTATATGTCAAAAGTAGCAGGAAGAAAAATAACAAAAACTAAGTTGCCTATAATTAATTAAAAGAAATAATTTTCCATTTGTATTATTTAACAAAACTGTATGGCTAATTATTAACCATAGGTATCTACCTAGATATCTGGTCATTTAAAAGTACTTTTGGTTTAGAAATAAATAAATTTATAACTACAACTGGAGACTCTTCTCTCAGTAATTCATAGGAGAAGCAGACAGAAAAGGAGTAAAAACGTAGAAGATCTGAACACAACCAACCAACCTGACCTAACATTTATAGAACATTGCACTCAACAACAGTAGAAGAATAAACATTCTTCCCATGTGCACATGGATATTCACCAAGATAAACCATATTGAGGGCTAAAAAGTAAGTTTAAACATATTTAGACAAGTGAAATCATACAAATTATGTTCTTTGATCATAGGGAATTAAACTAATAATAAACAACAAAAAGATATGTGTAAAATCCCCAAACATTCAGAAATTGATCAGCACATGTCTAAATAACCCAAAGTACGAAAAGGAAATTTTATAAGAAAATTTAAAATTTCAAGAATTGGAGAAAATAAAAATGTACCACTCAAAAGATGCACCTAAACCAGTATTTAATCTCAGGAAACTTAATCTGGGCTTCCATCTTAAATAACTTGGCAGAGAATAACAAAATAAGCCCAATGTAAACAGAAGCATAAGAGCTGAAAATAATGACTCTAAAAACAAGGGGAAAACAAAGTAAGAGGAGAGAGAAAAATCACACCTAATGCTGGTCCTTTGAAAAGATCAAATTTATTGATAAACCTGTATCCAGATAAAACTGATCTTTGACAAAGGTACAAAAGCAATTTAGTGGAGAAAGGACAGTCTTTCAGTAAATGGTATTGGAATGATTTGGTATCCAATATTTTTTTAAAAGAACCTTGACCTAGGGAAGGGAAGGAGAATTGGTATGCTCCTACTTACTGGGCACAATGTAAGGGTACAGGGCACACCTTTGGAGTTCAGGACACAACTACAAGAGGGACTCGATCTAACAAATGCGAACACTGTAAACTAGTTGTTTGTACCTTCCCATTAATCTGAAATTAAAAAAATTATTATTATTATTATTATTATTATTATTTTTGAGACAGAGCCTCAAGCTGCCACCCTGGGTAGAGTGCCCTGGCATCACAGCTCACAGCAACCTCCAATTACCGGGCTCAAACGAGTCTCCTGCCTCCGCCTTCCAAGTAGCTCGGACTACATGCACCCGCCACAATGCCCGGCCATTTTTTGGTTGCAGCCGTCATTGTTGTTTGGTGGGCCCAGGCTGGATTTGAACTTGCCAGCTCAGGTGCACGTGGCTGGCGCCTTAGCCCGTTGAGCCACAGGTGCCAAACCTAAAAAAATAAAATTAAAAAAAAAAAAAGAACCTTGACCTATACCTGTTACATAAAAATTAACTCAAAATAAATCACAAACCTGAATACATAAAACTATAAAACATATAACATAATGTTTATGAGTAGGATTACCACAAAGAATTCTTAGATTGACACCTGAAATGTTCTTCATAAAAGAAAAGGTTGAGAAATTAGATTCACACAAAAATTAAAAGTGCTCTATGAAAGACACTTATGAGATATAAAATGACAGGTCAGAAACTATGAAAATGAAATGACAAGTCAGACACTGGGAGATGCTTGCAAATGAAAAATCACAAATTAGACAATGAACTTACAGCCAGCACTCTCAAAACTCAATACTAAGAACAGAAAGGGTCTCAATTAATTTTATTCAAAAAGGGCAAAAGATGTAAACTATTTGAACTGACATTATTATTATTACTATTATTTTGAGACAGGGTTTTGCTTTGTTCCCTAGGCTAGAGTGCAGTGGGACCATCATACCTCACTGCAACCTCAAACTCCTAGATAATTGGAAACTAAACAACACATTTCTATTGGTTTAGCCTCCTAAGTAGCTAAGATTAGAGCCACCATACCTGGCTAATTTTTCAACGGTTTAATAGAGACAAGGTCTCAATATGTTGCTCAGGCTGCCGTTGAACTCAGGGCCTTAAATGAGAGTCCCACCTCAGACTCTTAAAGTGCGACCAGAATTACAGGCATAAGCCACCATGCTTGTACTAAACAAACCTTATTTTAATCAAACTCTTTATCTTGAGATAAGTATATATTTACATATAATTGTAAGAAATAATACAAAGAGTTCAAATATATTCAGTTTCCCCCATGATGACATGCTTCAAACCTGTATCACAACCAGAATATGAACGTTGATATAGTAATACAGAAGTGTTCCATCACCAGGATGCTACATATGCCCTTATGTAACCGTGCCCACTTCCTTCCTGCCTCTTTTTTTCTGCTTTGCTAGTGTCTTGTCATAACTGAACTTTTCAAAGAATTAGCCTTTTATTTCATTTCTCTATTGTTACTGTTTTCAGTTATACTATTTTAACTCTTATAGTTATTATTTCTTTCATGTTTGCTTTATTTCACTCTTCTTTTTCCAGGTTTTTTTTTTTTTTTCCAGAGACAGAGTCTCACTTTATCGCCCTTGGTAGAGTGCCGTGGCACCACACAGCTCACAGCAACCTCCATCTCCTGGGCTTAGGTGATTCTCTTGCCTCAGCCTCCCTAGTGGCCGGGACTACAGGAGCCCACCACAATGCCCGGCTATTTTTTGTTGCAGTTTGCCCAGGCCGGGTTTGAACCTGCCATCCTTGGTATATGGAGCCGGCACCCTACTCACTGAGCCACAGGCACCACCCTTTTTCCAGGTTCTTGAAGGCAGAATCTTAGACTATTGATCTGATATTTCTTCTTTTCTAACATAAGCATCAATTTCCCTCTCAGCACTGCTTTAGCTATGTTAGAGATATTCTGTGATGTTGTATTTTCACTTCATTCAATTCAGTGTGCTTTTTAATTTCTCTTAATCCTTTGGTTAAAGGATTATTTAGAAATGTACTGTTTAGTTCCCAAGTGTTTTGAGATTTTTCTGTTTTTTCTAGTTTGATCCCATTGACAGAGAACAAACACAGTCTGTATAATTTTAATTATTTTACTGAAACAAACCTCAGTATTTATTTCATGGCCAAAGATGTAGTTCATTCTGATAAATATTCTATGGATACTTGAAAAGAATGTACATTATATTGTTGTTAGAGTGTTTTATAAATATTAGATTCTGTCAGTAGGTAATGTTATTAAGTTTTGTCAATCTTTGACTGATTTTCTGCCTTGCTGTACCATTTGGTAATCTCCAACTACAAATGTGAAATTTTCTATTTCTACTTATAATTCTATTAGTTTTTGGTTCACGTACTTTGCAGATCTGTTTTTTAGTACATACACATTTAGGATGTTATGTCCTCTGGACAGACTCACCCTTTTAATATTATGTAATGTTCCTTTTTGTATCTGAGAATTCTTTATGCTTTGAAGCATAAAGATGAGATTAACATAGTTATTCCTGATTTCATTTGATTAATGTTCGTATATTCATATCTTTCATCCTTTTATTCTACTCATTTCATTAAATCTGAAGTGAGTTTCCTGCCCAATGGATGCTTTGAAACCACGGTAACTCAAATCCACATTGTCTCCCATTCTTTCAAGAAGCATGCAGCAATTTGATTTATTACCAGATCATGGATTTTATCTAAAACGCTTTTCTTTTTTCTTTTTCTTTCTTTCTTTTTTTTGAGACAGACTCTCACTTTGTTGTCCTTGGTAAAGTGTCGTGGCATCATAGCTCACAGCAACCTCAGACTCCTGGGCCCAAACATTCCCCTTGCCTTACCCTGCTGTGTAGGTGGGACTACAGGCACCTGCCACAACAGCCTGGCTATTTTTAGAGATGGGGTAATGCTCTTGCTCAGGATGGCCTTGAACTCCTAAACTCAAGCAATCCACTGCCTTGGCCTCCCAGAATGCTAGGATTACAGGCATGAGCCACTACACCCGACTAACAATATTTTTATAAATCATCTCTTTGTTTCCCTAGGTAGTGGCAAAGACCACTATAGACCTATTTAAAATATTTAAGCCATAGGGTATGACTTATTATTTTAGCTATACTTTTGCTGCTGGCACAGCCTATGGGAATGATCCGAAGCTCACTTATTCCTGATTTTTGGCATGGCTATAGGCCTTAGGCTCTCCATTGCCCTTGATTTTCAACTTATAAGATCCCTCTATTTCTGGGCCTTATACCTGCCTGAGTCTTTGAAGCCGATCTGCTGAAGCTAAAATTGGCTTTTGTCCAATCCGACACATAATACTTTCTCACGTACCTTAGCTTTCTACCACACTCACGGTACTAGTCAAAGAGTGTGAATATAGACTGAAGAGTTCAAAGCTTCTTGGTAGCTGTTTGATAAAAACAAACTTTTGTAAGCTTTCATTTCCTCATCTACAAAGTGGGAAAAAACAACAGTACCTCTCCCAATGTATTGTGAGGATACATATTATAATCTACATAAAGCCCTTAGCACAACATCTAGCCCACAGAAAACATTCAATAAATATTAGCAACTATGAGTCATTATTTCAAATATTTAATTTATTGTACTTCCCCTGAATTCTTAATCATTGATAATTTTTCACACAGAAGGGGGAAAAAACTTTTCCAAAAGGAAAAATTCTCAGAAATAATTCAGTAGTGTATGAAAACAAGCTATCTTTAAATTGTTACTTACTAATCCCTTATATTTCATGTCTTATGTTTAATATATACATTAAACAATATACACTGAAAAGAAATAACTCAATTAACTGCTCAGGAAGCTATTTATTTAATCTGATGAGTTACATTTGTTTATGATATGTTTATACTTTAATGTAGTTTTTTAAAAAAACTTGGTACTCATAAGAATTCACTGTGATATATGTTAGAACTAACACACTGTGATAGATATTTCAAAATTCTATGACAAAATTTAGCAGATTTATCAGTAACCAAGAATCTACCCAATTAAATTACCACAAACCACACAGTAAAACAATTGCTAATCTAGAAAATAGGAAATAGACATGGAAGATATATAACAAGCATTTGGGGGATATGGAATTCATCCCATGAGTGTTGTAAAGAGCTCATAATTTAAAAGTGCCAAAGCCCAAGCGTGCTATGAGGGTCCTCCCTCAAAAGTGACATTAATTGCATATCCCACAGATGCTTATTATGTATGCTATTTATATCAAAGTATAAAATGCAGTCCAAAATATATAGATTCAATGTATTTACAGTGATAAAATAGTTATTCTGGCCTAGAAAAAAAGTTAACTTAGAATTCAATTTTTAGTCTCTTCATAAAGGAGTATTGTAGTAATATTGAACATTTATATTAATCTGATATGAAGAAGAATCTTCTGGATTCATATCACCAGTAATGGAATCGTAACACAAATACTTTAGATGCTTTTGCACAAACATAACCCCCAAGTGATGAAGTCACAGGACATTTTTACTCTCATACTAAAAATGAAATACCACAAAGACAATTCTTAGAAATGACCTGGGAAATGATGCAGTCAATGTTTAAATTTTAAAATTGGTCAGTATGCATCAACAGGATCTTATAGAAATTAATCTTTTTTAAAAAGTTCAACACCAATTGGTAATTGGCAAACAAAAGACAACTCAGGATGTTAATTGTCTGAATTCAAGCAAGAGAAACTTCATTCCATGTGCAATAGAAGTAACCTTTCATGAAGTTAGTGAAAAACATAGTGTAAATTACTAAAGGATATATTATTTTATAATATTAAATATAATTTATATTTAATTGTGTATTAATTTTACTACCCAAAATACCAGGTGGTAGGTCAGTTTAACATTTGCTAACAACAAAAGTTAAATTACCCAGGAGACAATATATTAAAATATGTAAAATAATAGCATTAGTAAGTAAGCTATTATATAATATTCCAGCATTCATAGGTACCCATTCAGATATTTCAAAATAAGTATTATTAATTTATATAGAACTCGGATAAACTAATTTAGAATGAGTGCTCAATAATTATAATTAAAAATTTTAGGAGGGAGGAGCCAAGATGGTGGCCGAGTAACAGCTTCCTTGCAACTGGACTCAGTGAGACTGGGGAGAGAAGACTTCAGGCATCTCTGGCTGACGAGATCTGCCCAGAAACATCCCTTTGGGGACACAGGGAGACAGCATGAGACTTCTGGACCCCCTGAGGAAGGCAAAAGTGGTGGAGATCTGGCAAGTGGTTGTGTGTGTTCGTTCAGTCTAATCCTGCCGGCAGCTGCGGCTACAGCAGCAGTGAGATTGCAAACTGGAAAGACCTTACCTGTGAGCTGTTTGGGTCTCTTTTGGACTTGGCACTCAGTTGAACTGCCTTGAGAGAACTGGGGCAAGAGTGCGGAGGTATTTGAGTGTTGTCTGGGGCTCCAGACTGAGCCGCCAAGCCAGAAAGAGCTACCAGTGTTTGGTTGTGGGCTGTGTGGAGCCATGGTAGGAGAACTGCCCC
>CAUYON010022151.1:0-19019 GCA_963573935.1 Arctocebus calabarensis | reverse complement strand
GTTCTGCAACCCTGAGGGTGTAGCTTGCTGGGGCAGTTCTCCTACGATGGCTCCACACAGCCCACAACCAAACACTGGTAGCTCCATCTGGCTCGGTGACTCAGTCTGGAGGCCCAGACAATACTCAAAGACCTCTGCACTCTTGCCCCAGTTCTCTCAAAGCAGTTCAACCGAGTGCCAAGTCCAAAAGAAACTCAAACAGCTCACAGGTAAGGCCTTTCCAGTTTGCAATCTCATGCTTTTGTAGCCACAGCTGCCGGCAGGATTAGACCAAACGAACACACACAACCACTTGCCAGATCTCCACTGCTTTTGCCTTCCTCAGGGGGTCCAGAAGTCTCATGCTGTCTCCCTGTGTCCCCAAAGGGATGTTTCTGGGCAGATCTAGCCAGCCAGAGATGCCTGAAGTCTTCTCTCCCCAGCCTCACCGTGCCCAGTTGCAAGGAAGCTGTTACTCGGCCTCCATCTTGGCTCTTCCCCACAAATGACTCTTCTTTGGCAAAGCCCGGATAGGAGCTGACAAAAAAAGTCTCTGGCTCCTTGGTTCCTTTCTATCTCCACCCTGAGCTCATCACACTTTCATCCCCCCTGTCCTCACTGGCTCCTCGATCCTCCAAGGAATCATTTTCTCAGCCTTTTTACAATGAACTTAGTTTTAAGCTCTGGTGGAGGCCTGACTTCTCCACTATTGGGTCACCCAAATAAGTGAGGCCCTCAGTCAACACTCCATCTGCAGCACTGTCCTGAGCACCTCCCCCACCAGCCACATGTGGGTTGGCCTTTGGGACATTTCCTGGCAGCTGAAATGGCAGTTGACAGAGACCAGGGATGTATACTTCAGTGCAAATAATCCTGTCTGCTTGGCTATACTTGCCTTGTTTGATAGTTTCCACTTCTCCAGATGATCTCATGCTTGAAGCTTCTGTATAATTAATAAAGTCCTCGCTCAGCCCTTTCCTGGCCTCCTTTCCATTTCAGGTACTGTTTCTTAACTAAGTTTAATCATTGAAAGAATAACCCAAGTGAATTAGCTGAGAAAGCTTACAAACTGAGAATTTTCATGCCTGGAAGGTGTATCATTTTGCAGAAACAAGTGGATTAACATTTGAATGGATATTTAAATGTTTACCTTATGGTTTGGTGCCAGGTTTCCTTGGAATATTAATTTTTATGGGTATACTAATAAACTTGTGCTACTTTGGGTTAAGAAAAAAGGGGCATAATGGAAACATTGACACATCCCTGAAAAAGCCTATTTTACTCAACTCGAAACCATAAACATTTTATGTCCTGTCTAAAGGGCATGGAATGAATTGAGTAAACTTTGGGATATGTTTTCTAATAAGAAATTTCAATAGAGTAGATTATGTTTCTTCAAGCCAGTTATCGGTATTGCATGTCATGATCAAACAATGTCCTTCCTCAAATATGACATATAAAAACAGTTTAATATAATTCAGCAGAGTAGTTTCCAGATGCTGACATTCATGCAAAGGCAATGAAGATGGGAAAATTGCAGTGCTGCTCAAGAAATTTCATTTAAGGAGGTTCTTCTGAAAAGTACTGAAGCTTAACAGACCTTGGAGAAATGGATGTTTGTAACTGGGCAGAAGTGCTAGTGGGGTTCTAGGAAGGACTCAACAAAAGAAATAGATCTTTGAACTTCCAGTAAAAAAGGACCTGTTCTTTAGGCACAAGAATAGTCTCAGAAATGTCCTCTGAGAATTTAGTGAATAGAGTATCACTGAAATCATAAGGGCCTTGTGGGTGGTTCGATGACATTTGAATTAGCCGTATTGGTTCATATTTCAGTGTCTAGGACTCAGAGGAAAAGAATACAGTCTTCAGAAAAACTAGTTCTAAGTTTAGACTAAGTCTAGGATTTAAGAAGATACAAGGGATAACATTTTAGGGACTTTTAAAGAGAGAATTTGAGGAAGAATGTTTTTAATTGTCCCACTTATTTAGGAAGCTTAAATTTAATTACTTCATTTTTCAGTTTATTTATACCATAGACTCATTTAAAAGTTATTTAAATTTTTTACACCTTGGTTTTTCACATGGGCTACTTTCAAGACAATTTCATTTCCCTTCAAACTATGCTTAGATAATGCATATCCTGCCAAAAATTCTGGGGAGGCAGGATATTTTTGAAACTTATTTTTAAAAAAAAAATCTATCCAGGAAATTTGATACATTCAAATTATCACCATATGTGGACCAACATTTTGGAATAAATGTTATAGCCTAACTTTTCATTTCTATGTGAATACGGTATGTAATTATTAAACATGAATTAAGATATGAACATATATCATTTTAAAGTGGTACTTTCTGCAGTCTTTTAATAGAGAATGAAAAATCAAATATAAGCATCAGAAGAGGTTGTAATTTAAATTCTTTGAGCTGGCTCGGCGCCTGTGGCTCAAGGCTCGGCGCCTGTGGTTCAACAGGCTAAGGAGCCAGCCATGTACACCTGAGCTGGCGGGTTCAAATCCAGCCCGGGCCCGCTAAACAACAACAATGGCTGCAACCAAAAAATGGCCGGACGTTGTGGCGGGCACCTGTAGTACCAGCTACTTGGGAGGCGGAGGCAGGAGACTCGCTTGAGCCCAGGAATTGGAGGTTGCTGTGAGCTGTGATGTCATGGCACTCTATCCAGGGTGACAGCTTGAGGCTCTGTCTCAAAAAAAATAAAAATAAAAATAAAAATAAATTCTTTGAGCTTGAACTTTTTTAAAAATAAAGGGTATAACTCTATGTCCTTGTGGGAATGGTGTGAGAAAGCTAGGCGACTTTTTCTACTTTATACATCAGTAGCTCCCAAAAGATGCAACCATTTTATTAGAACAAATGGGCTGGACAATATTTTATTGTCATGAAGATAGGTGTGTGGAGTCTCCCCAACTAGATTCTACCCTTCAGCTGTCTTGTTGCTTGCATATGGGAACTTTGAATTCTGCCTCTGTCCTCTGCTTAGTCTACATGAATCACATGTGTCCTTTTTCAGGGACTTCATCTTTCTCCGTCTTCATGTTTTGTCTCTCCAATTTTGACCTCACACTCAGAACCCCAACCTCACACTTCCCTCTGTAGTTATGCCCACCCTATAGGCTACAGGAAGTGTGTCCACTCTAACCCAAACTGCCTACATGTTATATTTTTGCTCTTGTTCTTAGGTAACACATGAGAGCTATTATGAGCCAACAGAGCCTAAAATCGAATTGCACATTTGTACCTGGTCACCTTTTCCAACTTGACCTGACAGGCTGGTGCATGGATAGTTCCTGAAGAAAGGGTTTCCTACTTCTCATAAATGTGTTCTCTCAGAGGGACTTTTTCAACTGGAAAAGAGGGAACTCGTGGACCATGCTGAATAAGGTGATTGTGAGAGTTAAAAGTATCATGAAAATCAAATAGTAAATACTCATTAAATGCCAGCTATTACTAAAGGAAGGTTAAGTATTGCAATATCTTTCTAAAGTAGAGGCTGACTATAACTTGAAACTTGAAACTGGTCAGGCACTATTCTTCAGGTAGAAAGACAATGCCAGGGGTATGTTTTTGGTAGTGGGAGGGGTGGTGATTAAGCTTATTGTGTATATTATGGGAGATTTCCTTTAAAAACACAGAGTTTAAAAAGGCTGCACCCTTGAAAATGCCTCATGATTCTAACATGGGGGAGGAAAACTGCTTTACTTTTTAAAAAATGATTGTAGCAGTAAAGACAGTTTTGGGAAGCAGAAATTGAGAACAGGGGGGGCAGGAGAAAATAAGAGACAACCTGGTTGTCAGATCACAGGGCTAATTCACCTGCTCAGGCTTATGCCATCTTCCATGGCCCCAGTGGAATAACGTTCTTTTCAGTAGATGTGGAAAGGGGGAAAAAACTGCGAAAAGCCTATCTCAAATCTACCATGGAGCTGCAGGCGCTGAAAGCTGTAAAATTTGACAGCAATCAAAGTTAAAGCTCACTTAATCACACTGAGGGGATGACTCTATGAACTTCATAATGGAAGGTTATTTCATAATTTTCACAAACTTCCCCTGGCTGCATGTCAGGCTATGCGTAAGACAACTTGTCTGGATCACACTTTCATTACTGCTAAGGAGAGCCAGGGATGCTTAGAGTAGGAGCTGAAGTTTGACTGGCATTTTATTACATAAGATTTGTGTCAAATCCAAGTCCAATTATGCATTACTATTTCAGGCTCTGTCTGCTCCACAATAGTTTTCACATGTGGCTACATATAAAAATCTGAGGTTTTCCATTCGATGAATTCATGTCTTTACTACAAAATCCAGTATGTTCTCAAAGCTTGCTCATGTGATCTGTGAGATTTGGAAGGAAAACAAGTAGAAAATTCAGGTTTGATATGACTTACATGCACATCGATCTGATTCTGGCTACATTTGTGTGTGTGTGTGTGTGTGTGTGTTTTAGTGTTAAAGTCCCTGAAGTATTCTACTCTCAAATTCTGAGAGAATATAAAAAGATGATATGAAACCCTTGTGAACTTTAATGGTTAATAAAGGTGTAAATTCTCTTACGAAGTATTGTTGTTACTAAGGTAGAAGTTGACCACCAACTTCAGGGACTGTGGCAAACCAATCCACATACAGGGGCGGTCAACATAAGGAACTTCCATTGAGTACATTTTGGTGCATATCCAGTCTGTGAAAACTAAGTCAATTTAAAGAGGTAGCCAATGTAAAGAGGTGATCAACTGAGAAGGTTTTACTGTGTTTTTATGCTATCAATTATATTCAATAAAAGCTTATATTCTGTAAAATAAAAATTTAAAATTTAAATCAAGTGCAGCTATAATTACTGTGTCCATTTTAAAAATGTAGTATAATGCAGTAAATAGACGCATAGACAATGTCTCTAGAAAGACTTCAAGGAGTTTGTTATTTTAGTGGCTAGAGCAGAAACTCACAGTGGAGACTCCACCAGACAAGTTGACAATGAGCCAAATTTGCTTTTAGTTGTTTGCATAGTTTTCTCCTTCCATAAAAGGGGATCCTACTTCTTTGCCTTACCTAGACCTGAATTCTGAAAATAGTAACTCTCTTGAGAAGCAGGAGTAATAATGCATCTGCGTGTCTCCCAGTGTACCTAGAACTTGGGCCTTATTTTATTAGTGTGAAGGTGTTACAGGCCTGCAAGTCTTGATTCACTTACATGGTTTCTAACTTTCATCACAGGAGCTACCTAAAACTTTTCCTGAGGATTTGACCCTGAAGATTTGGGGTCTCTCCCTCCACTTAAGTGTTATTCAAATTTTTATAGACTCTGATTGGCTTCATGCAATTTATAGTCTAGCAGTCGGTTCTAGCTATTTCTCTTTACTCCTTTTCCTGAGGGAAAATAAGGCCATTTATATCTGTGTTCTTGGAATAATCTCCAGGCAACTCTCTTTTCTGCCACTTTACAATTAAGAAAATTGCTTACTTTCCTGGATTCTAAGCCTGTTATTTTTGCATATCATGTAAAATCTTTTTTTTCTTTATACTATACTTATATTTTTCCATTTTAATAATTAGGATTCTTTGAGGCACAAGTAAAAAAATCACAATTATGAATGATTTAAACCATAAGAAAATTTATAACCTCAGATGCTTGAAATTCAGGCTTGATTCAGCAGCTCAGCTCAACCAGGTTTATCAATACTTGGACCCAGGATAGCTACTCCTATTCCTGGCACCTTGCCCTCTCACAACTGCATAAAAGGGAAGAAAGAAAAGTTACTTCCTTGTTATGTATGCTTTTTTCATAAATTGAGGAAAAATTATGAACAAAACTTTTCTCTAGAAGTCACTGAGTAGACTTTCTTTGAGGTTTCTTAACCAGAATTGGGTGAGTGACCACTGTATTAATAGTATGCTGAATAATAGCCTCCAAAAATATGTATCCATTCCCTAAACCCTACAACTTAAGAATCTTACTTTACTTGAAAAAAGGATTTTATTTTCAGAAGCAATTATGTTAGGCATCTTGAGATGATGATATGGTCCTGGTTTGCTCAGATGGGCCCTAAATTCAATGACAAATATCTTAGAGGAGGAAAAGACAACTTGACCATAGATGTGATTGAAACTAATGGAAAGTGGCCATAAGTCAACAAATGACCATATGAAAACTTGGAAAAGGCAAAGAAATCTTCCCTAGAACCACCTGGTGAAGTACAACCCTGCTATAAACCTTGATTTCAGATTGGCCTCCTGAAAAAAATTTAAAAAAATAAATTTCTGTATGATTTTTTTAAAGATTTTATTTGTTAGAGAAGTTTTAGGTACACAACAAAATTGAGCAGAAATCATAGCGAGTTCCCATATGCCCCTGTTCTCATACATACAACCCCCTCCCCACTATAAACATCCTGAACCACACACAGCAGTACATCATCTGTTAGAACCAATGACCTGACATTGACACATCATCACCTGAAGTCCATGGTCTATGTTAAGGCTTACTCTATAGGCTTTGACTTAGATATAGCAACAAGTGTCCATCATTAGAGCATCAAACAGAATTGACTCATTTCTCAAAAACTTCTCTGTGCTCTGCCTGTTTATCTTTTCCTCTCCCTAACCCCTTACAACCATTCATCTTTTTACTCTCTCTATTCTGCCTTTTGTAGATCACATAGTTGGACTAGTACACTATAATATTAGTCAGGGTTCTCCAGAGAGACAAAACTAGTAGGGTGCGTGTGTGTGTGTGTAAAGAGAGAGAAAGAGAGGGGAGATATTTGTCATAAGAAATCAGCATATACAATTATGATGGTTGGGAAAGATTTACAGAGTAAGTCAACATGTTAGAGGCACAAGAATAACCAGCATTGTAGCTGGAGTCCAAAGTCAGGAAAAGAAAAATGTATGTCTCAGTTTGAAGATCATCAGGAAGGAAGAATGTTTTTCCTACTTGAGGGAGGGTCAGATTTGGTGTCCAACTCAGCCCTTCAACTGATTAGACAAGTCCATTCCCCTTAGGAGACTAAACCCATTTAGCAGGGCAGTCTGCTTTACTCAATCTACTAATTTCAGTGTTGATCCTACCTCAAAACACTCTCACAGAATAGTGTTTCACCAAATGTCTGTGTGCCAGTCAAGTTAATATATGAAATTAACTGTTAAAATATAGAGCTTTTCCAGATTGGCTTCTTTCACCTGGTAACATACACTCAAGTCTCCTTCACATCTTCTCATGGCTTCAAAGTTCACTTTGTTTCCTGGATAATAGTCCATTGTCTGCATATATAACAATTTATTCATTCATTCACCTATTGAAGGACATCTTGTTTACTTCCAAGTTTGTTTGTTTATTTACTTTTTTTTTTAATGTTTTGGATTCATCGAGGGTACAAAGAATTAGGTCACACTGATTGAGTTTGTTAGATAAAATCCCTCTTATAATTGTGTGCTGCCCCAAGAGTTGTACCATACACCATGACCCCCTCATGTCCCTATCTCCTCCCCTCTACCTGCTACCTCATTCTGCTACACCCTCCCCTCCCGTATTAGCTCATCTACTGCCTTCATTTTAGAATTGGGTACATTGGACTCTTGCCTCTCCATTCTTGTGATGCTTTACCAAGAAGACTGTTTATAGCAGCTCAATTTATAATCATCAAAATGTGGAAACAGTCTAAATGCCCCCCAATTCAGGAATGGATTAACAAACTGTGGTATATGTATACCATGGAATACTATTCAGCCATTAAAAAGATGGAGACTTTACATCTTTTATATTAACCTGGATGAAGGTGGAACACGTATTTCCAAGTTTTAACAGTTGTGAATATAGCATCTATAAACATCTCTGTGAAAGTTTTCACATAAACTGATGTATGAAGCTTGTATAGGTAAATATCAAAAAATATAATTGCTACATCATTGACTAAGAAAACTGTCTATTGATTTAAGCTAACAAATTTGCTGTAATTCATTGTAGCAGCCCTAGAAAACTGATACAATCATACCTAGATGCAATGAAAAAAAGATAGGAGTATGTATCTACCATTCTGATCTTACTAGAGGAAATGGGTTCAGTCTATAATGAAGGAGAGCTTTGGAAATGGACTTTGGCCAGGAAGCTGAAATACCCAATTACTTAAGATCTTGAAAAGGTGGATTTGTAGTCTTTTTTTCTATTTAAATTTCCTCTCAAAGCAGCTTTTACATTGGTTTTAAAGGACAGAGAATTTTATTACACTCATAATAGCCAATTTTTACATGACTTTATAGTTTAGAAAGTATTCTTTATCTGCATGAGCTCAATAGCTCCTTATACTCAATAGCTTCTCAACTGCCCTGAGAAGCAAATATAAAATATTGTGCTCTCTCTGTGGTGAGCAACAGAGGGCAACACATAGAGCATAGACCACGAAGCCCAGCTCTAATGCTTACGGTTTTGATGATGTCGGTCATGCCCCTTTAACTCTCTGGACCTGCATTTTATCACGTGTAAAATAGAACTAATATATACATTTACTCATTATGGTATATATTAAACTGGATTACAAATATAAACAGGTATGAGCATAGTAAGCACTCTATAATTGTTCATGTAATTTTTATTATTGATACATTTATTATCATAGTAATAAATTATCATTTTGATATTATAAATATGAAAAAACTAAGGCTGAGGAAGATTAAATTATTTTCCCAGGATTAATAGCTATAAGGGGCAGGTATTCTGTATCCAAATTCCTTCACCATGTGGACCCCTGTAGAGGAGGGTAGGGTATATATTTAAATCTTTGCAAATATTGGAACCTTTGCACCATCTTAAATAGTGTCAAGGGGAAACTCATCATATGCTATGCATGAAAAGAATGTAGACCAGTACTCAAGACTAGCAAGGCTCTGGTCTGAGTTTTCATTGCATATATATATATATATATTCCATGAAAACAATGGTATTTGGATATGGTCTGTCTAAAAAATAAAGAATTGGCTTGAGATGAGTCTGAGCATGTGCTGTTTTATTTTCTTTCCCCAGAAGATATTTAATATTTTGGGCAGCAGACTAGGAAAAAATTGTGCAAATAAATTATAGTTTTGGAAAACACATGAACATGTTTAAATACATATGCCTTAGCCATATGTACAGAATTGTAGCTTTATTTTATTTGTGTTCTCAGGAAAGCAAGTACTATCATTTTACAAAGACATTGGAGATACACCACGGTGACATTTAGAAGGGGGAAACTGATGTGCTGAGGCATTGGTTTCCAGGCTTTTTATATACTTAATGAATTCTCACAATAACTCTGCAAGACACTTACTATACTGTCTGTTTTGTGGATAGGGACACTAAAGCAAATAGAAATCCTGTGATTGTTCCTGAAGTCATTCAGCTCTTAATGACAGAGTAAAGGACAACTAGGTCTTGTGTTATAATTTTATGTTATTGACAGTAGCATTTTCCTTGGAAGTACATGTGAGTGTTGGTCTAAAAAAGTTAGGTTGTTTAATACTTTAGTTTAACTGGTAGAAGTATGAAGTGAAGCAAAGGCCAGGAAGACCTAATTACTACACAAAGCCATACATTCATTCCTGAGCTGCAGTCGACCCTGCAGTTTCACTTAGCAGTCGAGATTTCAGGTAATGGGCCAGCAGTGAATCTGGGCTTTGTTTCTGGATGGTGGCCACAGGGAGCCTCACTGGAATTTTTCCTAGGATTTTATGACAGCTTAAATAAACATTGGAGTTCAGGAGAGTATTCCATGGCTCTAAGAGTAAAGTTTGAAAACCCACAACGCTAAAGAAAAATGCCTTAGAGATAAAATAATCAAAATATAAAACTAAATTTTCTGCTACTTTGTAGGATGGATGCTGCCTTCTAAAAGGGTAAAGAAAGAAATCATTTATGGTTAGATTACATACAGAGCTGGGAGGATCAACAGAAGTCTTCCATTACATACCAATGATCTAGTTTATGATCTGACTACTTGTTTTGTAAATGGTTAAATAAAATTATCAGGTAATAATTTGCATAAAAATGGAAATTGAAGGCATTTCTCCATGGACTAGAAAAATTTCATCTCTTTGTTCAGAGAACATCAATGAAATAGTTTTCAAACCTCAAATTATGAGAATATAGGAGAAAATGCTGAATTTTATTGATTAGCTAGTCCTTTAATATAATGCAAAGCTTTCTATACATTTTGGTGAGTTCCAAAGACCTAAGGGTATCTGAATTGAAATATATTTTAAAAGTAAATTTAATTAAAAACTGCACAAACACATGCAGAGAAGATTCATGGAGCTGAAACAGCTGATACACACTAGGGCAGCGGTTCTCAACCTGTGGGTCACAACCCACAGCAACTGTATTGAAGGGTCGCAGCATTAGGAAGGTTGAGAACCACTGCACTAGTCAGTAACTGCCATTCCATGTTTCTAAAGGATAATTATAATGGAGTAAGTCCTAGTGGGAAACATATAAAGATCTGCCCTTAAGGTGAGCAATGCCAAAGGTACAGCAAAGGGAGTGGAAAGCAGAGGCATTTGAAAACATTTTCTAAAATGTCCCAAGAATTTCAATTTCAGGTATGTATATTTTTGATTCTTATTTCTATAAGAGTTTCTCTTAAACTTTCATGTGCCTATGAATCATCTGAAGATCTTATATAAAGATTTAGTTTTAGATTCAGTAGATTTGAAATTGTACCAAGATTCTCCATTAGTAACAAGCTCCTAGGTTAACACCAAAGCTGCTAGTCTCTGATGATAGACTAATCAACCTACCCAGTTTGCCTGGAACTGTGAGGGGCTTTCCTGGGGATTTTCAGCTAAACCTGGAATGATCTTGGGACACTCAGTCATACTATAGGACCATGCTATAGGAATATGAATACAGTGAGCTAGTATACTTCAAATTCAACAAAAGAATTTTTGAGCATGTCTAGATTGACTCAACCATCATATTAGTGGCCCAAAAGAAGTATAGTCATTTTCTAGTACAAATATGATTTATTTCTATCTCTACCATGATGTCCATCATTCAATAAAAAATTATGAGATATAAAAAAATAAAAAACTCATTTTCAAAAGAAAATAAAAACTAATAATCCAGACTCAGAGATATTGAAACTATTGGAAGAGAACTTTAACATAGTTATGATTAATATGTTCAGGAATCGAGCTGAGGCCAGGCAAGGTGGAGTCATACCTATAATGCAAGCACTCTGGGAAGCCAAAGTGGGAGGATTGTTTGAAGCCAGGAGATCAAGACTAGATTGAGCAAGACCAAGACCCATCTCTACAAAAATTAAAAAAATTACTCAGGCATGGGAGTGCATTCCTGTAGTCCCAGCTATTTAGGAGGCTAAGGCAGAAGGATGGCTGGAGCTTAGGAGTTTGAGATTACAGTGAGCTATGATAACGCCACTACACTGTAGCCCAGGAAACAGAGCCAAACACTGTCTCAATCAAACAAAGAAAAATCTAGTTGAAAAACTTAACATGAATGAACAGATGGGGTATTTTAATAGAAGAAACAAGACTTTAGGAAAAAGTCAAATAGAAATGTTGAAATAAAGTACATGACATCAGAGATGGATGAATTATTCACAGTGCTCATTAGTGAATGTAAGATAGCTGAGGGAAAAAAAATCACTGAGTTTAAAAATGGGTCAATCCTCATCAATAAAAAATAATGAACTATTGATATTCACAACTCAGATTGATCTCAACAAAATACTGCTGAGAAAAAAATGGGTCAATAGAAATTATCTAAACCAAAAGTTGAGAAAAAGAGTGAAAATAACAATAATGAAAGATAAAAACACAGAATAGAATAGAACATCCAATTGCTATGGCACAATGTCAATGTTCTAATATAAGTGTAATTGGTGTGTACCAGAAAGAGAAGAGAAAGAAAGCTGCACAAACAGGGCTCAGAATTTTCCAGAAATAATGAATCCATGGATCCCAGAAGCTGAAAAAAATTAACATAATAAACAACACACACACACACATCTGCAAACTAGAAGACATTTAGAGTAGAGAAAGGAACTTAGCAACTTCAGTTACTACACTCAGTGATGATATCTTTCAAAAATAAGGCAAAATACATAATTTTCCAAGTACATCAGCAATGTGACAGAGTTTATTGCCTAGAGTCTTGTGCCTCAAGAAATGTTATAGAAATTCCTTCAAGCAAATGAATTATGATACAAAAGAGAAATGTGTGTCCACACAAGAGGATGAAGAATGCTGTATATGGTAAAAATGAAGATAAACATAACATCAAAGATATCCTCTATATATTTAAAAATTGATACCGTAATTGGATGACTAAAGCAAAAACTGCAACACTGTCTTATAGCATATATAGAATACAATGTATGATACCAGTATAATAAAAGATATGAGAGAGGAACAGGAATGATTCTGTTGTAAGATAATTGCACTATATGAAAAGTGGCATAATATTATTTGAAAATAGACTCTTATACGTCAAAGATGTACCTAGAATAACCTGTAAAGCAATGAAAATAAAAAATAATTAATAATCCAACAGTATTTTGAAATGGAAACACAAAAATAGTCCAAAAGATGAAAGAAAAAGTAGTAAATAAGAAATATCTTATCTTATAACAGCGAAATTGTTTCCTCTTTTGTCTTGTGATTTTTTTTTTGAGGTGAAATTCAAGTTTTTGTGTGAGTAGTACTATTATACCTATCTTGAGTGTCTTGCTTGTACCGTATCACAGCATACCTTTGTTTAATGCTTAATAAACTGTTCACTTGTTAAAAAAAAAAGCAAAGACCATATGATTCTCTCAATAGATGCAGAAAAGCCTTTAGACAATATCCAACATCTGTTCATGATCAGAACCCTTAAGAAAATAGCTATAGGAGAGACTTTTCTTAAACTGATAGAAGCCATCTCCAGCAAACCCACAGCTAACTTTATATTGAATGGAGTAAAGTTGAAAATATTTCCACTCAGATCAGGAACCAGGCAAGATTGTCCATTGTCTCTACTTCTTTTAACTTTGTAATTGAAGTTTTAGTGATTAATGGACCTTTTGGTGATGAACGGTATCCAAATAGATTCAGAGGAAATCAAACTTTCACTCTTCACTGATAATATGATTTTATACCTGGAAAACCCCAGCTACTGAATCACAAAACTCATAGAAGTGATCAAGGAATAGAGTAGTGTGTCAGGATACAAAATTAATACTAACAGGCTCTGCGCCTGTGGCTCAACGGGCTAAGGCGCCAGCCACGTACACCTGAGCGGGCGGGTTTGAATCCAGCCCAGGCCTGCCAAACAACAATGACAGCTGCAACCAAAAATGGCCAGACATTGTGGCGGGCGCCTGTAGTCCCAGCTACTTGGGAGGCAGAGGCAGGAGACTCGCTTAAGCCCAGGAATTGGAGGTTGCTGTGAGCTATGATGCCACAGCACTCTATCCAGGGTGACAGCTTGAGGCTCTGGCTCAAAAAAAAAAATTAATACTAACAAATCAGTCACTTTTATATATACCAATAACAGTCAAGCTGAAAAAATAGTCAAGGACTCTATTCCTTTTACAGTAGTGCCAAGGAATATGAAATATTTGGGAATTTACCTAACAAAGGACATGAAAGATCTCTATAAATTATGAAACTATGGGAAAATAAATAGTTGAAGATGTTAACAAGTGGAAAAACATATAATGCTCATGACTAGGAAGAATCAACATTGTCAAAATTTCTGTATTACCCAAAGCAATATACAAATTTAATGCCATCCCTATCAAAGCACAACCATCATACTTTAAGCATATAGAAAAAATAGTACTTCATTTCATATGGAACCAGAAAGAACCTCTAACAGCCAAGACATCACTTAGAAAAAAATATATATCAGGTAGAATCACGCTACCAAAACTACACTACAAATCTATAGTGATGAAAACAGCATGGCACTGGCACAAAAATAGAGAGGTAGATGTACGGAACACAATTGAGAACCAAGAGATGGCCCCAGACAATTATCGTCATTTCATCTTTGAGAAACCCATCAAAAATAAATTGGGGGGAAAATTCCCTATTTAACAAATTGTGCTGGAAGAATTGGCTGGTGACTAGTAGAACACTGAAAGTGGACCTAGACCTTTCACCATTAACAAAAATTGACTTTCACTGGATAAAAGATTTAAACTTAAGACATGAAACTGTAAAGATTCTTGGAGAAAGTATAGGAGAAACACCTGAAGAAATTGGCGTGGAAAAATTCTTTATGAGGAAGACCCCCTGGGGCAATTGAAGCAATACCAAAAATACATTACTGGGATCTAAACCAACTAAAAAGCTTCTGCAGAGCTAAGGACATAGTAAGTAAAGCAAGCAGACAGCCCTCAGAATGGGAGAGGATATTTGCAAGTTATGCTTCTGACAAAGGTTTGATAACCAGAGTTGACAGAGAACTCAAACTTATTAAAAAAAGAACAAATAAGTAATTCCATTTCATTGTGGGCAAGGGACTTGAACAGAAGCTTCTCTGAAGAAGAAATGTGCGTGGCCTACTGACACATGAAAAAATGCTCATCATCTTTAATCATCAGAAAAATGCAAATCCAAACCACTTTGAGCTATCATCTAACTCCAATAAGAGTGGCTCACATAACAAAATCACAAAACTATAGATGTTGGTGTGGATGTGCAGAAAATGGAACACTTCTGCACTTCTGGTGGGAATGCAAGTTAATGCATCCCTTTTGGAAAGAAGTATGGAAAATACTCAGGGATCTAAAGGTAGACCTGTCATTGAATCCTACAATTCCTCTACGAGGTGTATATCCAAAAGATCAAAAATCACTTTACAACAAAGATATTTGCACCAGATTGTTCATTGCAGCCCAATTCATAATAGCCAAGTCATGAAAGAAGCCCAGGTGCCCATTGACCCATGAATGGATTAATAAATTATCTTGTAGGTATACCATGGTATATTATGCAGCCTTAAAAAATGGAGACTTTACCTCTTTTATGTTTATATGGATGGAGCTGGAATATATCCTACTTATGAAAGTATCTCAAGAATGGAGGAAAGAGTATCCAATGTACTCAGTACTAGTATGAAACCAATTTGCAATCACTCACATTTTCATGTGATCACAACTATGGCCCAGGAAGAAGGAGGGGGGTAAGAATGGAAAAAAGGGGGGAAGTCAGATGGAGGAAGGGTGAATGGTGGGATCACAACTATGGTGCATATTGCAAGGGTACATGTCAGATCTATTAACCATAGAGTATAAATGTCTTAATACGATAATTAAGTAAATGAGGTGAGGGATAAATTAACCAAAATGATGTAAGCATTCTGTATTATATATGGAATCAACACATTGCACCCTCTAAATGCTTTAATGTATACATGATTTACCTCTTTTTGATTTAATAAAAAAAGCTTTAACACAGCAAAAGATTTATAAAACATTTTAAAGACTGTTTATTGTTGGCTTATTGTCACTAGTAGCAATTACAATGACAGCTTTTTTTTTTTATTGTTGGGGATTCATTGAGGACACAAAGAACCAGGTTACACTGATTGCATTTCTTAGGTAAATTCCCTCTTATAATGGTGTCCTGATCCCAAGTGAACAGCTGTCATATCCGGTGAACACTGAAGCTCCTCCCTCCTTCCCTTTCTCTGCAACCCCCTTCCTCAACCGGCACCGTGTACTAGGTCATCAATTGTCAATGATAGCTTTCTAAAAGCAAAGAAACAAAACAGAAAAAAAAATCTATCAGATGGGTGTGTAGAAGTAATGTGGCTTGAAATATATTATTTTATTATTTTTCTGCATTTCCCTTGGTAGGTATTTTAACAGTTGGTTAAGTAGGAGGGAATCAGTACTTGCAGAATACACATGAAAATCAGTTGCTAACGAAATTCTGCCATAGAATGCCTGTGATTTATATGGATACTTCATTTTAAAAGAGGGGAGAAGTAAATATTTATTAATCCAGAAATATTATAGCTAACTAAAGTTATTATTATTTAAAAATAACTATTCAGCATGTGGACAGGATCATTAGTGTTATTTTATTGCTACTAGCGATGAAGTTTTAGAATTATACATCTGAATCATTAGGTAAATCCGCTGTAAAATCTGATGAGCAAAGTTTTATAAGTTTAAATATATTTATTTTTCATTTTAATGCTTTAAGTCAATTAAAACTTAGTTTTAAATTAAATTATCTTCAACACAATTTCAGGTAGGATGCAGTAAGGCATGTTGTATTACTTGCAAGCTTACTCATACTATAAATCTATTAATATGGATTTGGACATGGCAAAGCTAGTTTACTTTAACAAAGAGTAGACAATAAATGAACTATCATAAGATAAAATTTCATATATACAAAATACTAGAAAAGGATAAACTATAGTCAATGGAAAATATACAGATAATAGACAGGAATGGACTACAGAAGGGCACAAAAGTACTCCCTGTGGTAATGGAAATATCCTATATCATTAATGTAGTTGTGGATAAATGACATCAATTGGTTAAAACTCATACTATTGTAAATTTAAAATTGATTTACTTGTGTGTTAATTATATCTCAATAATGCAGATTAAAAAAGGAAACATATCCTTCATTTGAGCAATCAATTCATGGCAAGGAAAGCCCTTTTTTTAAAATTGTATTTATTTTTTTTTTGCAGTTTTTGGCTGAGGCCAGGTTTAAATCTGCCACCTCCTTGGGGTCGGTACCTTGCTCCTTTGAGCCACAGGCACCACCCACAAAGAAAGCCTTTTTCAAACTTACTTAAAAGAAACATTCAACATCTCAATATAGTTTATATTTTGTATCTTGTCCAGTTTTAATAAAGTATCAATATTATATTTTTTTAAAAAAACTATTAAGAACTTCAAGAACGGTGCCCCAGTGGTAGCAATCAAATAAAATTTCAATAATAAAAACACAATTTTAAAAGACCTTGTAATTAATGCTAAGAAAGATTTAAAAACGAAAGACAACAGGAAGGGCAATCCTGGTATAAAAAATTCAAAGTGATCATTAACTGTGATAATGTAATCAATTCATTATTATTCTTTGAAGGATGCTATTTTTTTCATATTTGTTGGATGGGACATAACCTGAGCCAAACATATGTTTGTTTGTTTGTTTGTTTGTTTGTTTTACAGTAAAGATAATTGGCATTTTATTAACATACTGAATTTTAGGTCTGGAGTTTATTCCATAAATAGGTTCCTTTTTATTTGCTTGCTTTCTTGGATACATTTACTCAAGTATTATCCTCTATGAAGTGAATTCTTTCATAGATACCATATAAAAACTGCATTAATATGTGCCTCATCATAGGAGCAGCTGGAAGAACTGGATCACACAGTTAACTAACTGAAAAGTAACTTTTAAAAAGCTCTGCTTTTTGTAAAACTTTAAAACACAGGCTGAAGAATCCCAAAGAAATATCTTTTTATATAGAACCCCCACTAGAAATTTTATAAATATATATGCAGCATATTTATATATATATATTATATTTGCCTCAAGATTTTCAGCACGTCTGTTTGGAATGATGCTATTATGGAGATAAATATTAACTAAAGAATTAATGAGTTTCCACAGGTTTATAAGATTTCTTTTGAAAAAAATCATAAATTCAAATTATATTATAATTTATATTCCACACAATTTAAAAGAAAAGAAAAACACCTTTTTTTTAAAACCCTCATTCGGAAAACAAGAACAGCCACCAGCCCTCAGGTGTGGATAAGTTATTGGCCAAGTGATAACACTTGCTAACAACACTGAAAAAAAGTATTTACACATTTCTGGGAAAGTACCAAACGTTAAAAACAAACAAATCAGAAAACAATGCCTAGTTGCATTCCATGGTGTGCAAAGTCAGCAGGAAATGATTATCCATAACGTTGTCTGTTTTCATGATGAGTTTTGGAAGCATTCAAAAAGCAGGGGGTAGTCATCAGGGGTTTTTCAGATTAGATTCTATGGGATGCCTTGTTCTTAATTTAAATCTGAGTTTCAGGATTTCATTCTCTTTATAACATCTCTGACAAGGTCATGTTTGATTTAGTGCAAGTACAAAATACAAACGAAATGAAACCAACAAACACATTATGATCAAAGGCTGATCGTTATGATCTATAGTCTTTCCGAACTGTGTGAGCCATCCAGTTCACTTTAGTAGTCCAGCTTTCCCTGAGCGCTTCATCAAATTTCTGCTTAAATTGTTTAAGAGCTTCTTCTTCACTCTTCCCTAAGGCAAGAGAGTCCTTAAGATACTGTATGTCATTGACTGACGTGAGCTCAGGAAGCCCTGCAGTCAACATCAGTGCAAACAGAGTGATGAAGAGATTCCTATGGCGTAGTAAAATCAGGTATGCATCTTCACAACACTGGCGGAACCGGCCAAACTTTTCTGTGTTTCCTGTTTTTCCTTGCTGAATGACGTGAATGAAATCATAAGTAAGAATAAAAGGCACACGCTCCCTTTTAATGCCAAATTTCGATTTGAAATTTCCAAGAATATGTCCAAAGTCAATGTGGAAGAGCTGGCCAGTTTTTTTGACCATGATGTTGTCACTATGTCTGTCACCAATCCCAAGGACCTAAGAAGCTACACAGTAGCCAGCACAGGACAGGGTAAACTCTTCAATGGCTCGGTCCAGGTCATCCCCAGAATTGTATTCTTTAAGCCAGTTCAGAAGAGCATCTTTGTTGAAAGCTGCTGCAGCAGCCACATTGCTACTGTTCAGCTGAATATCAGCAATTGTTTCAGAGGTGCTCACAACTTCAATGAGGCCAGAGCGATCTCCTGTAGCTAAACAGCCATAAGGCAGCATCCAAAGATCCAGACCAGCTTCTTTCCAGAGTAGGTCCATCAAGTGCAAAATTTGGAGTGTTAACATATCCTGTCGTAAATCATTACCATTTTTAAAAATCACTCCAACTGAATCTTCACCAAAACCCTTTTTGTTATATACCAACCACAAAAGCTTCATTTTGGA
>CAUYON010022150.1:0-10127 GCA_963573935.1 Arctocebus calabarensis | reverse complement strand
TAAAATTCCCTCAGGGAAACTTCCAGATAGGAAGGAGATAAACTACTAATTTCCATTAGTGCCAAAAAGCCCAGGGGAACCTTCCATACTCTTTCACCCCTCTCCTTTGTTAAACTATTATTGTTACATTCCTCTGGAGGAGGATGTTCCCTTGTTCTTGGTTCCCAGTGTCAAGAATGAGCACTGATGCCTCATTGATGATGGAGTTATCACAAATACAAAGCATTTGCCATCAACATACATTCTTTATAGAATAGAGCACACAAACTGCAAGGAAAACAAGAGAGGGAGGGTTCCCACTAAAACAGTTGAGAAGAAACCCTGAAGTCTGATCACACAGCCCTGGGTGGGGCGTGGGACAGGCTATGGCAGGGGTGCTGCTGCTGATGGAACAGAGCCTATTGCCATTGTAGGAACTCCTCCTCTTGTTTGCACATGCCAAACTCACTAGGGAGAAACCGTGGCAGGCCGCCTCCCCGTTAGGCCTATACTTGGCAAGACATGGACCTGTTTGCCTGTTTGGTGTGAGGTGGCTGTGCTCTGGTGTGGGGCATGGCCTAACATTCCTGCCCCCCCCTCAAAGAAATGGTGCTGGCAAAACTTTGAGGATTAGGAGTGAAGCTCCATTTTTTGTAGCTGCTTCAACCTGAACAGAGGCAAAGCACTCCTCAAGCTCCATGGTCCCCATAGCGAGGCTATAGGCAGCAGGTACCTGCAGCAAAGTCTAGTGGCTCAAGGAGCATCAGAGGAACAGGTTCGATGTGCTCTTGTCTAGGAATGGGATGGAATCCTTGGGAACTGTTGGGAGTATAGAAGAAATAAACTTAACTGGGAGGGTAGAAAGATGTAATCCAAATATTAACCTATCCTGAAATCCTTGAGGAAGGACAGTCCACATCAACTGTCTAGATCTAGACCTCCCTGTGGCAGAATCTTCCCATTCAAAAGAAAACAAGAATTGACTGGGTGTAAGAGAATTGAAAAGAAAGCATCCTTCAACTCTAAAACCGAAAAAGCAAGCTGGTCCTTGTGCCATCAGAGTATTGATTGTCAACCCATGTTGCCCTTCTTTTAAAGATTTTTTAGAAATTCTGTCACTATATAATAGCTACGTTAAATGCTTTGCTAAATACAACATTTAGGACTACTCAGAGGAAATTTGTACTGCCTTAATTTTTTATTTGCTTATTTCTTTTCTTGTTTTTGGTTGTTTCATCAGCTTTCAGTGTAAACTTCCACAGTCCATTTTAATTTTATGGTTTTGTTCTGGAAAACTGCCTGGCTTTACCTTTGTGATGTGTCATTTCATAGTAAGGAACCATTGAGGCTTCTGTTAAGTAATTGTACCCTTATGTCTATTTTAAGTTCTGGATTCCTATCAGTCACTCCTGATCTGAATAACTTAATCATCAAGCAATGATTTAGGTAGACGTTATTCGCAGTACCTCTCAGCCAATCAATCTGCATGTGAGCTGGGGAGCACAGTAAACATTTCTGCCCGTTCTCAAGACTATCTTCTCTTTCCCTTTTCTTCTAGTCTCTCTTTCTTTCTCTGTCATACATACACATATCTTCCTAGTCATCCAGGGTGTATGATGCCCCATTTTGGGGCTCACATTTTTTCAATCTCTTCATTAAATTCCTGCTTGTGTGCTGCTTGCTCCCACTGGAACCTCAAACGTGGGCTGCAAAATTGATAGATGTTACCACATGTTTCCTAATGAATTTACAACTTTTAACCAATGATGAGGCAGCTTTACTCCATCTGACCCATATCGAATTCACTCACTCTAGGACAAAAGCTGCTAAATATTTCTGGCCAGCTCATACTGGTCAAACTATCTTTCTCACCTTCAGAGCTGAGAGTAGAGGGTGGGCTGGATGAGAGAAGCTCTATGTCAGAAGGCCACAGACCTTTAATCTTACACAGATCCAGCAGTTTTTCAAGATTAAACATTTCCTTATTTTACTTTATTTCATTTTCATTAAATCATAGCTTTATACATTAATGTATTGTGGGGTAGAATGTGCTGATTTTACATACAAGTTGGAATGGATACATCAATCTCGTTTAACATAGTATTCACCTCAGTTAATTATTGTATTAGGACATTTATACTCTACTCTTAATAGATTTGACATTCCTCTTAGTAAAGTAAACATTTCTTAGTAAGTTTTTTACCTTTGGTATGTTTTTCAGAGACCTGAAATGGTAGGTTTTGACAGTTTTTGTCTAGTTGTATTCTTGCATTTGGCAGAAGGGATTATCCTCTTCAAACCACCATCACCAGAATTTCTTTTCCATCAGGTGTAATTTTCCTCATTTTCTTGTGAGTAAAACTAAAAACTTCATTGCATTCACTCTCTTATTAGTCAGTATTGCTGCAAAACATGTGATCTTAGTGGCTTAATATAATATCCATTTATTTAACTCTTGTCATTCTGGATGAGCAATTTAGGCCTAGCTCAACCAGCCAGCTCTTCTGATCTCTACTGGAATTATTTTATCCTGCTGGCCGACTTATAGATTGAATGGAGGATAGAGTTTTCAAGGTTGCCTTGCATATCATCCCACATCTGTACTGCATGTAGTTTCTCATCCTCCAGCCAATTGGCCCAGAATCATTCACATGGGAGCTGAGCAGTGTTCCAAGAGTAAAAGCAAAAATGTAAGGCTTCGTTAGGCCTATACTCAGAATTAGTGACATATCATTTATTTTGCATTTTTTTCTTCAAACCAAGTCATAAGGCAGCCCCAATTCAAGCTATAGAGAAATTCACTCCTCCTCTTGATGTGCAAAGCTTCAAAGTCACATAGGAAAGGGGTGTGAATATAGGGATGTGTGGAGAATTCTTTATTGTTCTCTGGTCCTGACTGCATCACTGCTACAATAATTACTTTTGGTCCCATTATGAGAAACAAAAGAAAATATAGCTCAGCAAGTTACTGCTCCAAAGTAAAGAAATGAGTAAGCACAAGTTAGAATCCATGTGTGCTTTTCCAGATCTTGTGTTTTCTTCATCACATATTTCAACTTTTGAGAGTTCTGAAGAAACTATCACAGCTGAAGTCCATTTTGAGGTCTGGTGATAACACATAGAAATAAAATCTTGTCAGATTTCTGTTTCTGATACACAAGTATCATTTTCTGTTCATCACACACAGCTTTATCCGTATAAGAAATACAAATAAAATCTGTGTAAGAAATACAAGTAAAAGCTTGAAATTTCACTGGATGGAACTTGATGGAGATTATGTCCATCTGGAATGGACCAAGGTCTAATTCTGTGTCTGACGAACGTCACTAGAAATAAAGTCTGATAGCATGATTGATATATGTTATCTCAAAGATTACAGAGGAACTTCTACTTTTTCAGTCTACCAGATTATTAAGTTGCAAGAAATAGATTTTGTTTGTTTGGCTGTTTATAGTATTGCAATGGTCCCTTGGTATAGGCCAGGGATTGGCTGTAGGACATACCCCTCTATTCCTCCTCCACCCTCAACCCTATAGGCAACCCACCCTCCCACCCACATATAATCTCCACATACTCAATTTCCACCCTTTGCCATCTACATCCAAATGTATCAAAGTCAGCACTCCATATATGTGGGTTTTTCATTCATGAATAGTGTCTTTTTCACCTACTTTTGTTGAAAAAGTATGAGTATAAGTGGACCCATGATTACATTGGTCAAAGTTCAACTTGTATTTTCTAGTGTTTTTTAGTTGTGAAACTGTAAAGTCAGAAATATATTAAGAAAATTACCTAAAAGCATGAAACCACTTGTAACATTTTCACAGGTATCTATTCAGTCATTTTTCTGTCTCTACCTAGCAGGTGAATATTTGCATATTTTATATCATCAAATATTCAATATGTCATTTTTGCTTTAGGCATTTTACTTCATTTTTCTGATTATTGACTTAAAAATAAGAATGTTAAAAGTAAAAATTAAACAAGGAAGACTTAAGGAGGAAAGAAGGGTAAGGGCCCATAAAGGCTCCCCACAGATTAAACTATACATTAACCATCATCAATCATTAATTGAATAAATAACATTATTTATAAGCAATTTGATTGTACATCTAGCTAAAGGAAGAGCATTGATGGTAAAAATAATTCTCTTAGAAAAAGTGTTTAGTAATGTTTCTATATGCACAACAATTTCTCCAAAACTGGTATTTCCTATTATACCATTCATAATGAATTATTGACACTAACAATAAAACCATAATATTTGGTTTTTATGTACTTTTTTACTTAAATTTATTAAATCAAAGCTGTATACATTTATGGGGTACAATATGATGATTTAAGATACAACATGGAGTACATATACCATAGCTTTGAATACTATTCAGCCATTAAAAAAAATGGAGACTTTACAGCCTTTGTATTAACCTGGATGGAAGTGGAACACATTATTCTTAGCAAAGCATCTCAAGAATGGAGAAGCATGAATCCCATGTACTCAAGTTTGATATGAGGACAATTAATGACAATTATTGACACAGTGGGGGTGAAGGAAGGGGAGAGCAGAGAGAGGAAAAATGAGGGAGGGGTGGGGAAAAGAAGAGCAGAGAGAGGGAAGGAGTAAGGGGGGTGGGGTCTTGGGGTCTTGGGGTCTTGGTGTGTGCCACACCTTTTGAGGGCAAAACACGATTGTAAGAGGGTCTTTTCCTAACAAATGTAACCAGTGTAACATAGTTTCTTGTACCCTCAATGAATCCCCAACAATAAAAAAAAAAAAGATACAACATGGAATGTTTACATCAAACTAATTAACATAACCATTACCTCACTTATTATTTTTGTGGTAAGACACTTATAATACAGACTTAGTTGTTTTGAAATATACCCTTGCATTCTGTACAAGACATGAGATCCCGCCAAATAACCTCCCTCCCCTTATTCTTAACCTTTTCCTCCCCTCTCTCCCCTCTCCCCTCTTTCTTTCTGGACTTTCTGTTTTATCATTCATATGAATGTGTAACTGTTTATATATTGCTTTCATAGTAGTATTGAGTACATTGGATACTTTTCCCCTCAATTCTTGAGATATTTTACTAAAAAGAATATGTTCCAGCTCCATCCAGGTAAACATTAAAGCTGTAAAGTCTTCCTCTTTTATGGCTGCATAGTATTCCATATACCACATATATGGTGTACATATACCACAATTTGTTTATCCATTCATGGGTTGATGGACATTTAGGCTTCTTCCATGACTTAGCTATGGTGAAGTGGGCTGAAATGAACATTCTGGTGCAAATGTCTTTGTTGTAAGATGATTTTTGTTCATCTGGGTAGTAATGGTATTACAGGATCAAATGGTAGGTCAACTTATTTCCTTTTGAATTCTCCATACTTTTTCCCAAAAAGGCTGTGTTAGTTTCTGATCCCAAAAGTATTGTAGAAATGTTTCTTTCTCTCTACATCCACACCAATATCTACAGTTTTGGGATTTTGTGATGTGGGCTAATCCCTTTTTTTTTTTTGAGACAGAGCCTCAAGTTGTCGCCCTGGATACAGTGCCATTTTGGCATCAAAGCTCACAACAATCTCCAACTCCTGGGCTCACACAATTCTCCTGCCTCCCAATTAGCTGGGACTACAGGCACCCGCCACAACCCTCACCTCTTTTTTTTTGGTTGCAGCCATCATTGTTGTTTGGTAGGCCCAGGCTGGATTCGAACTCGCTAGCTCAGGTGTATGTGGCTGGCACCTTAGCCACTTGACCCACGTGTGCTGAGCCAATGTAAGCTAATCATACTCTAGTTAGGTAATATCTCAAAGTGGTTTTGATTTGCCTTTCTCTGATGATTAAAGATGATGAGGATTTTTTGTGTAGGCTATATGTCTGTCATCTTCAAAGCAGTTTCTGTACAAGTCTCTTGCACACAAAGAAATGAGGTTTGTTCTTTTCTTATTGATTACTTTGATTCTTTGTGGATTCAAGTTGTCCAAACTTTGTCAGAAACATAACCTACAAAAATCTTCTCCCATTCTGAAGGTTGTCCATTTGCTTCACTTACAGTGTTCTTACCTGTGCAGAAGCTTTTTAGCTTGATCAGATACCAGTAACATATTTTTCATGTTACTTCAATCCCAGGGAGTCCTTCTCACAAAATATTTTCCCAGGCCCATGTCTTCAAGCATTTTCCCTTTACTCTGTTCTACAGAAATGTAATATTTGGAAAGAAAAGTTATGTGGATCCTATATAAAGGAAATTGTTAAATGGAGTGAGCATAAGAGGTAACATGGATAAATTTAAATATTTACAACTGGATTTGCAAACTGAATTATAAAGATATGAATTATTTGAAAAACTCAATAGATGTTTCAGAGATATTGAATAGCAATTCAACACCTATTCTCATTTAAAAAAACACAGCTATTCTCATTTTTAAAAATGTATATGTCAAAAGTATATTGCAACCATAAAATTATTTTCATTGATATGAAGTAATGAAATAAGTAACAAATTTTACAGTTGGGGGTCACCATAACATGAGGAAATGTATTAAAGGGTCCTGGAATTAGGAAGGTTGAGAACCACTGTTTTAGAATAACTAGAAAAGAATACCAGTTGTTTTGTTCTGTTTTGTTTTGGTTTTCAAGAAAAGCAAAATCATTTTGAAGGACAGGCATTCCAATGTCTGGATTTGCAACAATTATTTCACTAATGTTGCAGAAATGTTATTTGCTAACTGCTATAAAATTCAACTCCCATATTTTAGGTTCAACAACAAAAGAGAAATACAAACAACAACAAAACTTGATTTTTAAATAGAAATTTAAATCTATGAGAAATTTAAATCTATGGTCAGGGCAGTTAATGCATAACATTGTGGAGCATCATAAGGAAAGAGAAAGGTTTAAATCATCCACTATTGGTTGAGGGAAATGTATGTTCCAGGCCTTCTGATAAACATTTCATCTCCTTTAATTCACATAACATCTTGGTATTAATGCCAATTATTTAAGAGTAAAGTAAACATTAGTGTGCAGTTGGGATTTGATTTTTCTAGCTCCCTACGCTATGCTTTCACATTACAACCATATCTTATCTGAAAGCTAATGTTACTGAGTGCTATCATTTGTTTTGGCATTTTTTTTAGTGGTGTACTTACAGAGTTTACAGCTTAAATGAGATACTCACCTAGTGAAAAATTCTATGTTCTTGGAAAGTGTTTGCTGTGTTCTTTTTTTCTTTTGTAGGAGATAATGATCTTTATCCTAATACATGTCTGCATCCCAATCACATTCTCACCTATTAACAGCTTGGTAACCTTAGACAAGGACTTAGACAGGTGGTTCCTCAACCCTCAATTCCATCTGAATTCATAAAACCGCATGAAGCAACCCAGAAAAGTGGATAGTGCATTTTTTCATGACTCCATCACAACCATTTTGATAAAATATACACTTTCAGAATTGATTCAGTTATGTTTATTTTGGGTATGATGATGTTGTATTGCCTTTGTTGTACATTAAGTGTTGGGTGTGGCACCAAGCCTAGTGTGAAAACTAAAAAAGAAAACATTAATCTGGCCCGCACCTAGCCATGTTCAAATCAAAGACACAAATAAAGATAATCAACTCAAATTTCAACATGCAGAAATGTTGACTTTCCTGCATGGCAAGTCAGTAGTTTCTACAGAACTGTTGGATATAACCTATGAAAAGAACTACCACATGGAATCACATCATTTTTTTCAGCAGGAGAGCCTGAAAAAAACGTGTTTTATATGTTAGATGCTGCCTAGAGATGAATTATGTATAAGTACTTACCTCAAGGTGCTTAGTGTCTAGTAGGGGACAGGTAGAGACATACACAGGCAAATAAAGACATTTCTTGATGATCTTCTTGTGCTAGAAATAATTTTTTCTCAACAAGACTTTGGTTAGGTTTCAATGATGCTGAAATGTTAAATGACTAAGGTTGTGAGTGTTGGAGCTAGAACTTGCACCTACATATATCTGCCACTAAAACTAAACCTCTTTCCATTCATTATGAAAACACTTTACTAATGTTAGAGTTACTGCCATTTATAGTGCCCAGTGAGAAATTCATTCTATTCCCCAAATGATTCACACCTAGAAAATCCAGGCATACAGCATGGCTTAGCTTGCCCATAAAGGCCAGATCGCTTTCAATAAAAGCTCAGATAAGATATGCTGAAACCAATGGACCACATGTATCCATATTCTTTTTTTTTGTTGTATGATCTTGACTGATTTGAGTGTCAAGAAGGAGCAGAGAGGTTGGAAAATGAAAACAATAATATCAGGCCTTTCTATGCAACACAGATGCTTTAACCAGTATGAAGGCCTGCGAAACTGCAGATACCCCTCTGTTTTTGCCGTCTCAGTGGAGTCCAATCCTCAAACAACAGTTTCCCCAAAACAGCTGGTAGCCAGAAAAGGAAAGGTGAAAGGCTTGACTTAGAGCCTTGAGCCCCTCACAGATGGACAGGGCTTTCCACCTGTGGGAAGACACCAGAAAAAGTCTCTTTAGAGCCTTCAGCAGAGTTTTAGAAGTATAGGTAAAAGAGATAAGAGAAATGTTTTGGTGCCTATAAATAAAAGCGTATTTACAGTTTGGAATCACCAGAACCAGAATTGACAACCAACTTGACCACTGGCTAGCTGTTTGGTATTGATTCTAATACAATTTGTGACACATTGTATTCATTCAACCAATGAAGATCAATCGAAAGAATGTGTTTGTTTTGTCCACTAGACTGTGAGACTCTTGAGGGAAAGGACCATATTTCACTGGTCTTTGTAGATCGTGTATCCATCCAAATCACTGCCTAAATTCTGTTAAGCATGACTGAATTTTACTTAATCATTTATTAAGAAAAACGGACAGGAAAAACATTCCTTCAATGTCTACATAGAACAAAAGATGCTACTAATGTAGGTACCATGCCTTTTCTTTTTGTGTACCAGGTACTAAGCAAATTCTTCCAAACAGCTATGAGTTTTTAGGGCAAAGATAAAACTGACTCATTATGTTTGTCAAAGCATACAGTAGCTGGCACATTATAGTACATGGTATGAATTGTTGCAGTACAGCCTTGACTTTTATTTATTTAACATTTTTTAAAATACAATGTGTCATTTGAAATGAAACATAACTCTAAGGTTATGAACTAAGAACACAAAATAATATGAAATATTTTTAATGACATTAAGATTCAATACAAAGAATAGTAAGCTAGTTATGTGCATTACACTAATTGCTTTCTGTATCTTCTCTCTTCCAGTCTTTGAAATAAGTCTTTCAAAAACATTTACCTATTACAACAGATGATATTAAGACCTGGAGAAGTAAGGTAATGTAACGGAGGTAAAGATAGGAAAATGGGGAAAATATATTAAAAGTTACTCTTTAAAACTGGCTACCCTTTGGGGGAATTAAAACCTGACTTTCCATCCAAGCCAGTAATCAAAATGTCAAAAAAAATATTTTTTGTTTTTTGTTTTCTAGTATCTTAAACCACAAAAGGTGGCTCAACAACTTGTTTGGACAAGGATCACAAGGTCATTGTCATGGAAGATAAGGTGAACAAAACCACTAATTATATATAGTTAAGCACCAATGGCCCAAAGCCATCACATATAACACTGGTTAAAGACACCTGAGCCCAACGTCTCAACCCCCCTTTTAAAAAAGCCCTATATTTCTGCTTAAAGGCAGGATGACAGTCTTTCAAGTTGCTAGCCTGCCACCCTCCTCATTTTCCAGGAAACTAATAAACTTCTCTTTCTTTTTCCTGGAACCACTTTTCTTCATTTTTCCTTCTTACTGATTTAGCCTCAAAGTACAAATCTTTTGGTAACAGTGACACAGCTCAGTGTCACACAGCTAGTGTAAAGGAGGATCAGGACTCTAAACAAAGTCCTTTGTTTTTAAAATGCTAAAGGCCACATAGGATGCAGTATAAACCTAGTCCTTAACTTCATTGTTTGTAAGTGATTCCCCCTTTGTAAGTGGTTCCCCATGATTCCCTCCCCCTTTTCTCAAGGATCCAGCTGTCCTTGGTTTTCAGACCAATTCTTAACACTTTGTGTAACTCCTCATCCCACAGGCCATTCCCTGATCTTCTGG
>CAUYON010022149.1:0-19977 GCA_963573935.1 Arctocebus calabarensis | reverse complement strand
CTGGTGAAACTTATTAAAGGTAGAGTATCAATGTCTTTATATAGTGATCAAGAAAATGCCATGAAGGCTATCTGTAACAGTATGATAAAAATATTTCTGAATGTATATGAAGCACATTGTGCCCTATGATTGCACCAATGTACACTATTATGATTCAATAAAATTATAAAAAAAAAAAAGAATGTGTGTTCTGTATCTGTTGGATGAAATGTTTTGTAAATGTCTGTTTGGGTCCTTTAATCTACAGAACCAATTAAGTCTGATGTCTATTGATTTTCTGTCTAGATTCCAGGTCCAATGTTGAAAGTGAGGTCTAGCTCTTTCTTTGGTTCTAATGATATTACCAAATATATATATTTGGGTGCTTCACTGTTGGGTACCTATATATATTTGCAATTATTATGTCTTGCTATATTTGTTCCTGTATTGTTGTAATTCATCACCTTTGTCTCTTTTGGGTTTTCTTTTTTAATTTTGTCTAATCACTTTCATTCTATGTGTATCTTTACCAATGAAGTGATATTTTTGTAGGGAACCATATATTTAGCATTTTTCCTTTTCATATTCTTATTCATTTAGACAGTCTGCATCATTTTTAGCATAACAATGTATCAAATAAGGTTAATCTGTTTTAATTGGGGGAATTTACATTGTTTACATTCAAGGTTTTTATTGTCAAATAAGGACTTATTTTTGGGCTCAAATTGTTAAAATTGGTTTCTGATCATTTTTTATATCCTTTGTTCCTTTCTTCTTCTCTCATTGTTTATTTTTATGATTTGATGGTTTTCCATATTGATAACACTTTTTACCTTTCTTTTTTTCTCATTTGTGTACCTACACTATCAATGAGTTTTATTTTCACATGTTTTCAGAATTGTTGACTTTACCTTTTACTTTTAAATATAAGTCTCTCTTAAGCACTTCTTGTAAGGTTGTTCCAGTGGGGATGAATTCTCTCAATTTTTACTTGTCTGAGAAAGACCTTATTTCTACTTCATTTCTGAAATATTCTTCAAATTGACAGGTGTAGTGCTTTTGAATGGCAGAATGATAGGGAATTTTTGTTGTTGTTGCTGTTGTTATTTGTTTTTTAAGAACTGTGAATATATGAACTCATTTTCTTATGGTTTGAAAGTTTTCTGCTGAGTAATATACTGTTAGTCTGATGGATTTCCTTGTAGGTGACTCAATACTTTTTGCTTGCTATTTTTATAATTCTCTTTGTCTTTGACTTTTCATAATTTAATGACAATGTGTTAGCAAGGATCTTTTTTTTGCTTGGATCTATTTGAGTTTCTTGGGGCTTACTGTATGTGGATGTCTATTTCTTGCCCAGGATTTGGAAAACTTTTAGATTGTTATTTATTTATAGTTTTTGCTATGCTTTATCTCATTTTGTCTCCTTATTTCTTTCCCAAAATATTTTTTCACGTGCTATAATTTTATATTTTATAAAGACTTACTTTATTCACTTTTTATACTTTCTTTTTTTTTCTTCTAGCTAGTTTATTTTAAAAGGCATGTCTTTAAGTTCAGAAATTCTTTTCTACTTATTGTAGATTACTTTTGAAGTTCTCAGTTGCAGTTTTAATTTCGTTTATTAAAGTCTTTAGTTACATGAATTATGTTTGGTCTTTTATATGGTATCTATTTTTTTTGTTGAATTTCTCATTCAGATTCCCCCCTCCAGTTTATTTGTATTGTCTGTGTTCTCTTGCATTTCCTTGAGGATTTTTTAAATTTTAAAATATCATTATTTTATATTTCTTTCAGACATTTCATAGTTTCTTTCCTTTGGGACTGTTATTGGAGAATTATTGTATTCTTTTGGAAGTTCTATGTTTCCTTAATTCATCATATTTTTCTTACATTCATTGTTGATATATGAATATCTGGTGTAACAGTCACTTCTTCCAATTTATGAAATAGTTTTTGTAGAGATAAACTTTTTTTTTCAATAGATACGTCTATAGTTGTGGCTTGGTAGGGTGCTTTGGCTTTAGCTATGATTGTGGGAAAAAGTATAGTCCTAATATAATTTCCTCAGCTATACTCAGTGCCAGCAATGTCCGCAAGTTCTTTTGTGGCTTAGGGTAAGATTGTTTGTGGAAGTTATGTTGAGGCTTTACTGGCAAAGAAGAAGTGGGCCTATTATTAGGCTCCTTAGTGACAATTGCAGGTGCACAGATCAACTTGGTATGAATGTCAGAGTCAGGTGAATTGGCCCTGGTCCCTAGGTGGTATACTCAAGCACTGGTGTTGCCAGTCATTGTGGCAGACCTAGAGAAGCTAGTCTTCAGGCCTTCCTTGTGTACATGGTATCCTGAGTCAGAATACTGTATGTTCAATGATTAATATGATTTGAATAACGATACCATAACTCTTAATAAAATCACTCATGACACTTGCTGAATGCATTCCCCAGGATGTTTAGAAATCTACTCAGGATTAGTAGAGGATGAGTAACTCATCCTTTGGATAGATAAGGTAATCCGGAGGGTGAGTGATCTGATTATCTGACTTAGCAAGGTTTTTAATGAAATTGGATAATATGGAGATAAACATGCAAGTCCAAAAGTCAAGGTCAAGTTGAGAAGAGAGTTCAGAGGAAACAGTAGAGTTGGGTAAACAGAGAATCTTTGTCATTAAGTAGAACTTGCAAAGAAATTTAAAAGACAGGAAACTGTCTAAACCTCATAGCTCAGAAGATAACATTTGGATGATCTGTAAAGAAATATTGAAACAAATAAAATAAGTGAATAAAGGTAATGTATACTTTATTTTTTCATGTGTACACCTTTTTTTTGTTAGTGTGGGTCATGTGTACAGAGCATAGTTGCCCGTCTTAACTTCAGTTTCTAAAAGCTAGTACATATCTCACAGAGGTCAAAACTTTGTTGAAAAAAAAAATTGTTGAAGAGACAATCTTTGGTCACTTCTGGTCCCTACCCAGTTGTCATGTAAGTGTATACTATTAATTTCCAAATAAGCACATATTATTTTCTTTTAATCATAATGAAAATGACAGTCATATACTATATTGATAAGGTCGGTAGAGCAAGATGGGTGAATATGGAACCCAAGCATACATTTTCTTTCATCAGCACACCAAGTCTAAATGCCAAACCAACAACTTTCATGTCTGATTGTTCAATCCTAATAAACAGTTTGAGACATTATCTTGTGAGTTTGATATAGTCTGGTTCTTTGTTTCATTTTTCTTTGTCGTTGGGTTTTCATATGTTGAAGTATTTCCATTAGCTTTGCTTCTGGCACACTTTTCCTAGGACCAGATTTCTTATCTGTTGGGTTTTCACGCAGTATACAATGGGGTTCATCAATGGAGGTACCAGCAGAAAAACATCAGCCATGAGGATCCTAATGAGTGCAGAACTGTGTTTGGCAAACCGGTAGATGACAGCTAGGGAGATAATTGGCACATAGAAGATAAGCACAGCACAGATGTGGGAAACACATGTATTGAGGACCTTGAGCCTTTCCTTTTGTGATGCTATGCTCAACACGGCTTTCAGTATTAACACATAGGACACAAAAATAAACGTCAAGTCTAAAATGCCTGTGAGAGCCACAAATAAGCCATAAATGACATTGACCTTGTTGTCAGAGCAGGCCAGCTTCATGACATCCTGATGAAGGCAGTAGGAATGGGACAGGAGGTTCTTCTTACAGTATCTTAGATGTTTTAGAGTGAAAGGGAAAGGGAGTATCAACAAAACATTTTTAAGAGTAAAAACAAGCCCAATTTGAATGACTCTGTCATTGGTAAGGATAGAATTGTATCTCAGAGGGTAGTAGATGGCAATGAAACGATCAAAGGACATTATGAGAAGTACAGATGACTCCATAGCTGAGAATCCATGAATAAAGAACTCTTGGGCAATACAGGCATCAAGGGAAATTCCTGGAGTGCTGAACAAGAAAACCCTTAGTATGGTAGGGAGAGAGGAGAGTGATAGTCCCAGGTCAGAAAGAGATAGCATGGAGAGAAAATAGTACATAGGTTCATGCAAAGAAGGCTCTGTTTTTACAAAGACTAGGATAGCACAATTCCCCAGGATAGCAACAAGGTACATGAAACATATAGGAATAGAGAGCCAAATTTTGGTAAGTTCCATACCTGGAATCCCAACCAAATAGAAAATAGAAATTTCGATTTCAGAAGTGTTGACAATGGGCATGCTTATATGTAAGAGACGAGAAGGGAGGTTTGAAAGAGGCTTCCCGTAGTTGTACAAGTAGATTGGCTCAAATGCCTGGCTCTATCTTATTGAAATCCTCAAGATCTTGTGAAACCAAACACATAGACATAATTTTTACATATAAACCTAAATAAAGAGAAATAGATAATGAAGTAGATATCAATATCAAACTGAGTGAAAAAGAGTGCAAATTGTTATTAAAATCTAATCTTACAATATACACACATAAGTAACAAATACAAGTCCTATAAAAGGACTATTGGTTAGGAATACAGGGAATGGGGAAAGGGAGGGGTGGGGAGGGGCGAGTATGGGTGGAGGGAGGGCAATTAGTGGGATCACACCTACGGTGCATCTTAGCAGGGTACTGGTGAAACTTATTAAATGTAGAGTATCAATGTCTTTATATAGTGATCAAGAAAATGCCATGAAGGCTATCTGTAACAGCACGATCAAAACATTTCTGAATGTATATGAATTGTGCCCTATGATTGCACCAATGTACAGAATTATGATTCAATAAAATTATAAAAAATATATATATTGTTTGACTATAGTAATCATTTCACTAGTATTAAATACATGTATATCAAAAAATCATGTTGTATACATTAACTATATACATTTTTAAATGACATGTTGCCTTGTTCTTTTGTTTCTTGGCCATTATTTCTGTTTTCCTATTTTCTGTGGTCTTATTCCTTTGGCACTGCTTTCTTTTTATGTAAATGCTCAATTTTTCCTTGCTTGGTGTGCTACACTTTTTTTTTCTTCTTTCTTCCTATTGAGAACTCATGAACCCTTTACAAAACCTCATCACATCCTCTAATAATCTAAGGCTTTTGACTGTCAGCCTGAAGTTAGGAAGTAGTCTAGCAGAAAAGTTAGCCTCAAAACATTCAGTCCAAGAATCTGTTCCTGCCAACAGGCTCCCTATACCATGTGACTCGACCCATTTTATAATCTTTGCTCATTTGTTTTTACCCTTGGGCTGAATGTCTCCAAGCATCTCTCAGGTGGCAGTTGAGTTGAAAATAAAACCTACTACTACATTCCCTGGTACACTATTCTAATTACTGCAAACAGCCCAGAGGAGTGAAGAAAGAAAGAAAGAGAGAGAGAGAGAAGAGAGTCATGTAGGCTTCCATCATCTCTCAAACTGAGGGGTATAAGAAGGGGTAAGGGGTATAAGAATTTCCCCTATTGCTCACCGAGGGGAAATTTCCTATCCAGCTAGCTCAGCAGTTGTGAGGGTTCTCCCTCACCAACCAAATCTCCTTTCTAGAATCATTTTTCTCTTTTAGAGTCTGAAAATACTGAAGCACAAGGAACCATCGAGTTACAAGTATCAGAGCCCAGCTGAGTCCCTCTGTGTGCATCTGTGCATCCTACTGGGAGAGTATATAGGATTCCCATCATCATAATTGGTGCTGCTGCCCTTTGGCTTAGAATTGCATTACTTGAAAAGCAGAGGGGTTGCTGTTCTACTTATGATCATTAATATTTCAACCCAGAGAGGCCTGTTTCCTAAACCCTAGGAGAGGTGACAGAGGTTAGCATGGGGAAACTCAGCCAAAATGCTACAACCTGCGGCCAGATGTGTTATGAATAACAATGTGAGGAAGAAATAATTTAATCGGGTAAGGAGAGTAAGCTTCTAGTGTTAAAAACCTTAGCAAATTAAGGCTTTGTTTAAGCACGTGGGAGCTAAATGCCAAAGAAAAGTCCCCTGACCTAAGAAGCCTGCTGAAAGTGGCTGCACATAATTCAACAACTCTGCCAGGAAAGTTACACACAAAAGGTTGAGAAAAGCTGATCCAATAGATCAACTAATGGCCTGGAAGGAAGTTATAGAACCAGACATCTCATCCCAGACTCCTCTCTCCCTCTCTCCCTTGCCTAACATTCCCTTGGGGCCCCCACTGCCTTGGAAAGGAATTTAAGTTACACACTGTAGAAAAGGTAATAAATACTTGCCAACAATGTGCCGTTGGAGGGCGCAATAGAAATAGTGTGGATTCAAGTAAGACGCTGCTTCTGAAATGAGAGCATCCCTTTGACCACACAGGATACTCCCTTGCAGTTTATCACAGCATACACATTATAAAGACCAGCCTACCTTTTTTCCAGAATTAGACTGTGTTCTTTAGAGAATCTTATGTTCAGCTCCTCTGAACATATGTCAGCAACCTTTCCGCTCAGGAGTAAAGCAACTCTGTGACTGCCTTCAGTTTCAGAAAATGAGAAGACTGGGTCTGAGAAATCAAACTTCACAACTTGTAATCTTTTGATAATGCTAGACTTCCATAGACGCTATTATATTTTATGACCTGCCTATACTATGCAAATCGAAGTTCAATGGGTATTCAAGATGTTCAGAAATGAATTATATTAACCTTTCAAGTAGGATTTTGTTTTGTAGCTCATGCACCAAAATAAAATGAAAAAGAGTCCTTCTTTGTTTTCTTAATAAACGATGTATAAAGATGGTAAACATATGGCTCTCCCATTAACCTTTTACCTTTCCTACTCCATGGCAGGTATCAATTAGCAATTGTAGCAATCCTTCACGTCAGCCTGGCTGTGATGTCAGAGAACAAACACTCCCAATAACAACCACAAATAGATCAGTTGGCAAACAAGTCAAGAACTGGCCCAATATGCCATGCCCACTTCAACTGGTGACATTCTGATGACTCGTTTTGTTTCAAATAACATATTTGAGTTTCTATCACTGCAACCCAAGGCTCTATAGCATTATCTTAAAGGGAAATTATCCCTTTATACTCCTCAATCTACAGAGTCTATACGTGAGTGTGCTTAGGCACCAGACCCAATCTTCACTCTGTAGCTCCACTGAAGGAATTAAAGCCTCTAACTGAAAGAATGGTTCTTATACCTCTGAACTTAACTGCTAAAGGTTTTAAGAAATTCAGCTAAAAGACAAAAAGGATTATTCTTAGCCTAAACCAATCACTGAGTCTTAAGGAAGTAGGAAGAAAATAGGAACCAATAGAATTTACGTTTTTATTAAGTTTGGGGATCCAAATAATGAGTTTATCAGGTGTGTGAATTTTAAACACCTTAAACCTTAAGACAAAAGCATGGCTTGCTAAACTAAGGAAAACTATAAATACAGATCTCTTAAGACACAGGGAAGAAAGAAAAAACATGTTTTTAATCAAAAGAAAATTGATCTTTTTATGTTCATATTAATGTCCCAATATAGGGACATAGGCTAGGATGTGATTAATATCCCACTGCCCCCCATGGCCTGCAGTTCACTGTATCCCCCAATCAGACCAAAACAATCAAACAAAGAAAACAAACATAAAAAGATAATCAGCAAAAAGGATGGCAGTCATTATGGAACAATTAAAATAAAAAGCAAGCAGGAAAGATAGGTAGTTCAAACAATCAATTCTAACCAGAAAATACTGTGAAATTGACTGTAAGCTGATGAAACTTAGTAAAAATAAATAACAAGGAAAAATAAAAAAGTTATTAAAAATTACTAAGAGTCACGTAAAAGGAAAGGGTAGGGTTCACTGATGACTTGAGCCTATGGAAATGTAAAAATTCAGCTCAGTATGGAGCTACATTCAAAGTTTGAAAGAAAGCAAATCTACTGAGGGAAAAAGCCCCCAAGGCAAAGACAGAGACCACACCAGGAGCATCATTCACAGACATTGTTCCCAATAATAACCAAGTTTTATTGGTTCCATTAAAAAGATAAAATTAAAAGCCTATTTCACTCTTAACCCTTTATTATTCTTCTCTCCAAAATCCCAGCTGCTCTACTGCTTAAATCCAGCAGGATGCCAGCTATCCTCTTGAGGAAAACAAGTGGAAGAATTGCCAGTTCCATTTCCACGGCCTGCTCAAAGTCCCACCTCCCACAAAGACATGTTTAACGATTGCTTTTGACAAAACAGATACAATTTGTCAACTAAAAAAATTAAAAACTAAACACATAAAGCATAATATCCTGTTTCTTGAAAGCGGATCATTAAGGAACCCATCAAAACCTAGCAATTATAAGAATATAAAATTCAAAGTCTTGCTCAAATATACATTTCAAATGAAAATCTCTTCCAGATTTTATTAAGAAAATATCACATTATAGAAGATAGGAGAGAAATTTTAATAACAAGGGTTTTTGTGTGTGTATGTAAGCACTTTGAGCCTTTCCTTTTCTAATAGGACTGTGGAGGGAGGGAGGGCTAATGGTCTACACAGAAGAGATTAAGTACATTCAAAGCTGGAGGATAGACTGGGAAGAACTGATCCCAAAGCCAAGAAGCAATTGCCTGGATTGATTTTCTGTATCCCTTCACTTGCTGCTAAATCTGCAGAATGTTCTCACACAGGAGGAAAATATGGGGCCTTGCATGCTACTGAATGCTAAAAAGGGAGTTGAGCAGTTTATGTAGCCATATATAAGTGATTTGGAATATAGATTTCACTGGGGATTTGTCCTGCCTTTAGAGGGTAGCAGCTAGTTGAAAAGGAAATGTTTTTACTGCTCCAGTTCTGTGCAACACTCAAAATACCATTAAAGGAAATAACACTGGATGAAAACCTATTACTGCCAGGTACATTACACATTGAATATTATTTTGTCCTCAAAATCCTTAAAGGTGGCTGTGATTAGCTCTTTTCTACAAACCAGAAAACCAAACTCTGGGAGGGGTGATCAATAATTTACCCAATATTATAAGGATTGCAATGGAGCAGCTGGGTTGTGACTACGTCTGTCACAGGCCCCAAAGCAAGCATGCCCTCAGTATACCACATATGTCTTCTGGACGTTTCAAAGAAGGAGTTAATTGATTATATGATATTTGAAAATAAGTTTGCCTTAGGAAGAGGACTGATCACTTATTTTGGTTGTTTGGTCTTTTGAGCAATGCTATAGAATCACAGAGGTTTCAAGTATCACATGAGCACATGCATGAATTCAAAACTAGATTGCTAACTCTTGGACAAGTGACCGCTGGTATTCCTCATGTCACTGTGCTACATTGCAGTGTCTCACTCTATATAGTCATTAAACAGGAGACAGGAAAGCAAAGAGTGTGCGTTCTGGGGCTTGACACTTCGATTCATATCCTGCCTTTGTTCTTTAACAGGTGTGACTTTGAGCAAGGTGCATTACCTCTTTGTATCCCAGTTTCTTCCTCTTACATGGAGATAGTAATAAATGCCTGGCTCGTACGTTATGAGAATCAGAAGAGAAATCATGTATAAACCTGACACAGCAAACACTACATAAGTGGTAACTATTATCATTAGTATTGAATAGAGTTCACACCCACAGAGCAACAATTGTTCTCCTTTTGCAACAATGTGATTTTGTATAATTTCATTAGTAAAGCAGGATGTGGCAGTCTGTCTCTTCCAAACACTTCCAAAATAAATGTGGTCTTTTTCAGAATGACCATGCACTCCCCTAAAGCGAGGTAGATTGTGCTTCTGATGAAGTTCTAGACGCAGTCCTCGACTGATCTGTTTGTGTTTCCTTCCTGTCTTTTGGAACGCTCTCTTGGAACTCGTTCCGACACTGTAAGAAAGCACAAGGTACCTAGCAGAGGGGACTCCAGGAAGAGAAACAAAGGTGCACAGCCAGCTCTGGCAGCTGAAGTCCCAGCGCACAACCAGAGTCAACTTGCCAACCAGGTGAGTGAGCAATCCTGGAAAGAGATTCTCCAGGCTCAGTCAAGAAAGATCACAGCTGACTCCACGTGGCACAGAGTTAAGTGCTTACTTCCAAATCCTACTATATGGTAGATTATTGATGTGTCTCCCATTTGGAGACAGTGTGTCATGCAGCAGTAGACGCCCAGAACGCAGCACCTTATGTAATCACCCTTTCCCACTCTCCCAATGCTCACCCTCCCTGACTGGGTCCATAACAAGGACACTTCCTATTTTATTTTTCTTTATTTTTTTTTAATTTTATTCAAATTAATATGAGGGTACATTATTGAGGTCACACTGTTCTCACTTCCAGGGTAAAGTTCCTTTTGTAGAAGAGCCCCTCCCCCAGGGGCCGTGTGATCCCCCTCACAGTGTGCACAGTGGGTGAGATCCCGCCTCCTGCCCTCCCTCCCTCTGCCACTCATCCTCCCCATCACCTCCTATTTTGTATGGCTGTTCTACAGGCATAACAAGTGCAGAGTGCCTTCTATTTGCCGATCAATGGCCTATCCTAGATGGAGGGAGGGGGAAGAATACACTGCATACGAAAACACGTTCTCACCCTCAAAAGCCTACAATAACCACTGGTGAAAGTGTCTGCCCACAGGCAGAAGTTTCCAAAACACATAGCTACCAAATATTTAACCCTGGTGCAAATTATGGCAGCCTAAACTAGGTTCATTTGTTCCAAATACAGATGGAAAGGTTAAGCAGGACTATAGCCCATAGCCAGGAGCAGCTTAGCTATAAAGAGCTTCCCCAAGATTTTTGAAGGAGATAAAAAACACAGACTAAGCGTTCAGGCAGCAGGAAGAGAATTTATCACGTACTCTGCGAATTAGAAGCGGCACATGCAGAGGTTCAAACTAGTAATGAACAAGTTACAGACAAGATCTATGCGGGAGGCTGCCTAAATCCTAGCAGAGGGCCCTTGCCAAGAACAAAGCCATGAGGTTGAGGAGATTGGGACAAGGGGTCAGCAAAGCTCTACTCTGAGCTTTTACAGCCTGGGGTGCTCTGGCTTTGGAAAAGTTTTCCTTTTCTCCTTTCAGACAGAAGCCTTCTCTCCAGCCCTCAAAGACAAGCAGCCCGAACAGTGACTTAGGTGTTTCCGTGGCTAATGCGTGGTCTCTTTACAAACTGACCCGCTGTGTTGCACTCAACAGTCTGCGTCATCTCTTTTGTGGAATCGGGATTGCTCAAAATCTAGTTGTGTCTTCTGCCTGGTGTCTTCTGTCAGAGGTGTCTAAGCGGATTCCTTACACGTCCATCAAAGAGACACACTTCAAAATGGGAACTGAAAACAAAGTGACCATCTCAATAAAAGCTTCCCTTAGTTGATTCACAAACGTAGCCACCAACGGAGTGCTGGGAGGAGAATAACTCCTACTGGACTGCAGGCTATCGGCGGTGTGTGAGTGCTCCCCAGCCAGGGGGCTGTGTTCACTGCTGACCATTTGAGCCTCAGGTTCTTGACACCAGCTGCTCAGAGTTGCCTGCAATCTTTTCATTCAATGCTTTTTATGATGGACATGCATTTTTTTTAGAAACAAAGCTGAACTTCAGAGCCCTGCCACACTGCCTTCCAGGATGACCCTTCCCTACTGTCCAGCTTAGGCAGAAGACGGCATCGAGATGTGACCTGATCCAACAGCAGCTTAAAGCCCCCACGTAAATCAGGACATCATGGCTGATATGTCCTTGTCGGCTTGATATCCCCTTCTAAAATTCTCATGGGATCAAGGCAAATTTGAAAAGCTAAAGCCTTGGTTGTTTCTCTCTTGTTTTAAATACTTAAAATCCTGTTTCACATTCTGTTACAAAGTTTATTGTTCTGGTGACCAGACCATACTATTTCAAATAAAGAACCTTTCTAAAGAACAGTAGGACTTAAACTGGAACAAGCCAAAGAAACAAAACATCTAGGAAATAAATCAGCTGCATTCTGTCTATTTTTTCGTGTTAAAAACTGTATCTCTAGAACCAGTTTTCTACCCAAATATTGGTTTGCTTTTCTTGAATAATGAATAGAAGAAAGGACATGGAAGTATGAGGAAAACATAAATAGCACATATGAACAGAATAAGAGCCCTCCTGTTATAAATGTATTTTTGAACCTCAATTCAGGATGCTGAGGAAGGCAGCTCGCTCACCCATTCACACCCAAACACGTGTACCAACCCCCAAGCACCATACTCTCAGTTTCAAATCCAAAGAGCACAGACAAGCTCATTGTGATGTCTGAGAGTCTATCTCACATCGTGTGGCTCCAATCTCTCCTCCTCTGATATCTGCAACATCCCCAGGTCTGGATCACATTTGTCCCATGGAACTGAAGGATTGTCTCCAGCTATTTTAGACAACTTCAGTATCATCCTCAACACCCAAAGGCTAACATGTAAGCAGTGACAGTATCAAACATTTACATATCCTTGTTTCACTTTTTGTTTTCTTCCTTATTTTATAAGCTCCCCGAGTTCCACATCTTGTTGAGACCAAAATTTTAGCATAACACCAACCCTAACCATCTTGTATATCTATTACACCTTAGGGGAGGGATTAAAATATACCAGGGCCATTGATATGACCACTTTTTTCTCCCTAGAGATCCTATACTAAATTCCACAATTAAATCAAAGAATTTCTTCTAAGACGTCTATTTGGGAAAAAATATAATTAAAAGTTTTTCCAGAGCCATAGGAAATTTCAACATTTATCAAAGAGTAGTAGGATGATTTGGAATTAGTGAATTCCAAGCTTACTAATGGCATAGTGTGGTCTCAGCTGAAAAGGATCCAGACTTCGTTGTCCTTATGAAACAGAACGAATGATTAAGTTGACCAATACGATTGATTCCCTTGTTTGAACCTCTTAGTGTGATAGGTCTTGGTGATTCATTAAATCCATGGAGATAAGCCAGTTAGAAGATTTAAAAACAAAGAGAATGTTGGGTGGATAAATAAACCTAAAGCTGTACTGCTTCCTATACTCTAAATTAGTTCCCTGAGAAAGCTGGCTGAGCAGTCCCTACCCTTCTGTAAGACCCAGCCCAGAGTTGTACTAAAGTACTAAGTGTATATTTTTCATAAGCCATGAAACTAGCCGAGGCCTCAAGACAACACTATGCCAAATAAAATTTAATTCAACAAGCATTTATTTACCAGTGACTATGTGCCACCCAATTTCTTCTTCATCATTTAAATATACAAAATTGCTACATTGTTTCTGTTTTTCTAAAAGATATAATAAACAAAGATGACCATCACCTCCCTCAGAAAAAAACTGTAGAACATCTTATCTATAGCTACCAAACTTCCCTTTGGATATCAATTTTTTAAGCCCCCAATAAAAGCAAAACTTGGCTGCTACTAGAATTCATTTTTCATCCAATGCATCGGAGAAGATAAATAAGTTTGTCCAGTTCTGCTTTCTTTTTTTTTTTTCAGCTAAACAGAATCTGCACAATATTTGAAAACAGCTTCATTAAAACTGCTTTTCATCTTATCTTTGTTTCTACTCATTTGCTGTAGAATGGGGCCTTTGCAGGAGATTTGGGGCACATACTTTTTTTCCTCTCTTCTCCCATGCTTCAGTTGTATTTAGTTTTTGTTAAAAAAGCTGCCTGAGTTCTTAAATAACTGACCTATAAGTTATTACCTTGCAACACACTTTGTACAAGACCATGAATACCTGCATCTTCAAAAAGGAAAAAAAAATTTTCTCCAATCATATTTGATTTAAATGAATTACATAATGTCCTAAAATTTAATCTCCTAGGCAAAGAGTAAACACAAGCAGTTTTCAATTAAGGGTAGTTGAATGGTGACATTGAAGGAAGCATGGAAATAAATATAATGCAGTAATCATGTACACTAAAAAACAAAACAAATTGAATTTTTTCTGTGCCCTCATATTCAAGAGAAAAATTTAACAGCATACAGTATATTTTTAAATAGTAGAACTGATTGCCCATTGTAGAGAAAGAACAGTTTAAGAAATCATAACTCTACACGGCACAAGGTTAATGCTATTTAAAATGCAAAAAGCCAGAGAGATGGTGCCCATATATGGTATTTTTGCCATTTGTGCACCCAGGAGCAGACATGTTTATCTTTCACCTTGACATCTGAATGCTGTGCTAGTGCCATTTAAAACTAGATGGAAGAAAATTATATTCTCCTAAGGAGTTGACTGATTCTTTCTTTAAAGAGAAAAAAAAATAAAGATAGCCATTTTGATTCAAACAAAGTAGTACATAGAAACCTCTGGGCATAAATCACATCAGGCCTCTATAATTTTTGCTTGCTATCAGTTATTGCTGGGATAATTGCATAGGAACGCTATTTGTGTAATTGTCAGCAGTAGTACTCCTGGACCAAGGACCAAGACCTCCTGCAGATTTCTACAAATCATTACTCTCCTTACAGTTTGTGCTTTTTTTTTTTTTTCTGCAGATCACTGGAGTTAAACCAAATAGAATTATTGTTCTTAGACTTGGGAAGAGTCACATTAATTTCTGAAAAGTACAGACAAATTTTGCAGCTAAGCAAACTGTGTCTTTTGTTTAAGGAAAAAGAGACACCAGAGGATTAAAGTAGAAACTGTTCAAAGAAAATGCTCATCTTCAAAGCTATAGATTCTACTTGAACAAATTGAAAGCTAACTTGGTGAATGGGGTCAAGGAAGCTATTACACTGTTTAACCCAAAAGGGTTGAACAGGGGGAAAAGATATTTGACAATATTTGTACAACTCTATTTTCCTGCTCCTTTGTATTTTGAAGAGTTATGGTATATTATAGGAATTCAGAAGCAATAGATTCTCACACAGTGTAGTAAAAAAGACATATTCCTAAGTTTTATTTAAAGAAAATGTTTCCCTGTTTAAATAAAATAAGGTTTTCCCGTCTTTCAAAATTATAAAGGATAATTGTAAGAAACAATTTCTTATTTAAACAGAATATTTTTCCTTCTTCCAAAATTATAAAGGGCAACTCTGTCCTGTTTATCATTTATTACCTTTCTATAAGATATTATAAATACACTATCTGTTGCAACTGAATGATTTCACAATTCTCATGAAAAGTCTTTCTGAACTTTAGTAAAGATTTTAAACCCATGTGGAGTTGATTGGTATTTAGCTATTTTGCTTTAACCATCTTTGTTTAGAATTCCCAGTATTTTGATCATAACATGCAGTAGCAAATACTTCTTTACTATTTTATGTACTAGACAAAGGATGTGATTAGAAAATTCATTTGCAGATGAAGAAACACAGATGAGAAACATTTTTAAAAATAGGAATTCAATAGGGGATAATATCTGACCTATTCAATTAACCAAAAAGTTTCAATGACCATCCTGCTTGTGAGGATTTAGTGAAATAGATATCCCTTTACACAAATTGTAGAACTAAAAGGCAATAAGATATTTCTGTGAAATATTTTTAAAGTGTATTAAAGGTTTTATTTTAAATTTTATATCTTTTTAAACATGCCTGTCCTAAGAAAGACTATCCTAAAAATAATTTTTAAAGTTCAAAGATTCAAGTACAAAAACATTCAAAGTAGAAAAGATTTGTAAGAAAATCTAATCATTCACCAATAGGAGCATAGAGAACAAATTATGGTACAACGTACAATGAGTTCTTATCTACCCATTCAAAAACCAATCCAGAATTTAATTCACATTAATTGAAATGCCAGGGTGAAAATTACATGTAATCACATGTGATTCTAAAGTTGTTATCATGTATAAATATATAAATAACTATAAATGTAGAAAATGTTAACTGATAGTTTCTGAATAAATAATCTTTCATTTCCTCTTTGAGTTGCTATTTTAGCTTGTTTTGCACATAGTATGTCTATTCAAGAGCCATTATTTCTGATATAAAATAATAGTATTCTTTCTAAATCAATGAAATATAGAAGTCAGAAGCATATGCTACCCAATAAATCTAAGGAAGAGTTTATAGGATCATCCACATATCTTTGCCTCTGAAAAAAGACTTTGGGGATAAAAATGTGAGAATTCAAGGGTCAAATGGTAAGATCCTTTTGGAATGTCTTTTAAAATATATCACCAATTTTTTTTTGAGTTGACATTGCCAGTGAAGTTATTGCCATAAGCCAGATCTCCACAACCCTCCTTTCGCCCCCAAGCATTTCATGTTCTGTCACCTCCCTCTGGAATTACTAATTGTCTCCTAGTCATTTCTGTCCCTTATAGCCACTGCTGGCTGTCACTGGGAAGGCACATTCTCTTGTGGAGGTAGCAAAGAACAGAGTCAGAATCAGAGGCTTGTACCTGTTTCTGCTTTCACTAACACCTCCGTATTGCCGCAGGCAAGTTTTGTAACCACCTATTAGCTGTTTCTCCTGTTTAAAATGTGTTTGTATTTGATATCATATTCTTCCTCACTGAGAAATAAAACAAGACATAAATATCGCTAGCTACCAACTTGCATTCTGTAGTTTCAATCCTTTCTGTTCAGTGTTTAGTATGGCTCTCTGCCTAGTGAAACTCGTAATTTAGAGGGAATCTGAGAAATAACAGCCATTCAGGGGTTACAAATGCAGATTCAAACTCGACTTCCTGGTTGTGAATCCAGTTCTTTCAATAAAAAACTGTATAATCTGGGGTCAATGTGTAATCTCTATGTACTTCTACTTCTGCCTCTGTGAAAACAGATTAAATGAGTTAGTTAATGCATATGCAGCATTTATAACTGCTCTGGTGTAGAGTAAGGATTAGCAATTATTATGAAAAGGCAATGTGTCTTCTTGGGTCTTCTTTTTTCCAAGGTTATAAATATGTTTACAAAATCCCTAGCTACAAAAGAAGCGCAGATTACACTTGGTATTGGGAAGTATTTTATAACTAGTTTCGTCTTCCATAGGGGGACATAAAAGATCTATTCAGTTAGTCTTAGTGGTAACTTACTCAAAACGGATAATACAGGAATTATTTGATACTTAGCTTTTATTATTAACAGATGCCTCATGAAATAGATTTGGTATTCAGCACACTTACTCAGAACAGAAGTTGGATCAACGAGGATTCATCAGTAGTTTTGCATGTGTTAATATATAACTGTGCTGTACAACTACAGTCCAATAGGAATAGATTTAAATAATTACAAGTCATTTAGGTTTGTGTCAGCCACAAGTTAGCTCAGCACAATTTCATGGAGAAGTACCTTGCCTCGTGGCACTTAATGAAGCCACATTTGATAAGAGACTGGTGGGATTTGAAATCATAACAGTAATGAAATCCAAGTTTTGAGTTCTTGGTTCATTAGGCAACAAGGCTGACTTTTCAGTAAACTTGTTTCCAAAGAGAAAGAAAGAGGCTAATTTGTTGAATTTTTTTCATTTATTTTTTAGGATGCTAGAGGATGAATCAGCTTTTGTTTTTCAATAAACAAAGGACTTTTATAACAGCATTAACTTCAAAACAATTTTTTCTGAGTATGATATAGAGTGATCCAAGGTTATTCTTAACATAGAATTTTATGACTCAACTCTCCTTTAACTACTCCTTTTACTGATCAGGAAACTGAGGTCTACAGATATAAAGTGCTTGCAAATGTTAGGAAGCTAGTTACTGTTAAAGACAAGATCAGGCATAAAGACAGTAATTTCTAGTGTTTATTGACTACTTACTAATCACAATATTCATTAATTTAATCCTCTGAACAGTCCCAATTTATCAGAGGATGAAAAGGTCACAGTGAAATAGGATTAAGAGATTGGCCAAATGTCATAAGGCAAGCAACAGCACTATATTAAAAATCAGGAATGACAAGTCCAGAAAACATGTTATCAACCTGTTATGATACCAGTTCTAGTAAACTGACATTGAAGTTATTCTCATGTCAAAATCGGCATCTTAAGTAATTGTATACTCTCACTGGAAAGTATAGAAAAGCCTGACAATCCCTCTCTTTCCCTCTCCCCATTCTCCAGCATTTAAACAACCATTTTATAGCCTTCTTAAGAACTCACAAGTTTACCAGGTCAGAGTTTTTATACCAGGAAAAAATAATCTGGTAGTAGCCATCATATTCTTCTGTATTCTTTTTAACAAAGAATGGGCCTATGTGGGTGAAAATTTTCTTGGAGAAAATGCTACACACAGACGCTCTCTGAAACCAGGGCCAAGTCAAACATGGAATCCAATTAACAACAGACTATATACACTAGAAGAAATGCTCATTGAAGAGCATGGTGACGTCTACAAACAATGTCTGCTTTTCATACTAGTTTCATTGTAATAAGTTACATGACTTCAAAAGGTCAACTTTAATTTCTCATATGAAAAGCTGAGAGGATAAAATTGTGCCTTTTCAGGGGAGGAGCCAAGATGGCGATCTGTAGCCAGCTTTCCCCAGAGTTCCCGTCCAGAAGGAGAGTTAAAGGATAGAAACTCAGCAAGAAAGCCGATGGTTTGGATCTGAGCCAAAAGAAAAGGTTTAAGAGCACACATCAACCCTGTTGGGGCAACCTGAGACCCCAAGGACACAAACAAAAAGGTACAGAGCACATCACCAAGCAGATGGGAGTCCCCTCCCCAATGAGAGAGGTTCACAGTATACTCTATACCTCCATACCACAGCGAACAGAGTTCGGATGTCCTCCCACTCTACCCCACAGGAGAGACCCTCTAAAAACCAGACCTTCTTCCCCCACTACAGTACCGCGGCACTCTCCAGCCAGGCATAAAACTGTATATACTCTCTACTTGCAAGTTGAATTCCTTGTGTTCCCCTCCACTCTCACCCCGAGGTCCGGAGGCCTGTCCCCCATGGAGTCCAGATTCTTGGAGGTTTTCTTGAGGTGTGTGGATGAGCGCGGACTGTGGCTGACCTGTGCTTGTTTTCCGGCTAGGGAGTGGTGAGAGGGGAGTGAGCCAAGGGGAGACCTGGCTGGTGGGAAGGTCTCCTGAGGCACGAGACACGACCAGCTCCAGGAACAATAGCTGGATTGCTGCACCCATGGGGATGTTTTGAGGAGACACTACCAGTCTTCTGGGCAGCCAGGCGAAGTGGGGGCGGCTTCTCTGGTGCCAGAAGAGTGGACCAGCAACCAAGGCATGTGAAGGATTTGCCTGAGGTGGTACCAGCCCGGACACAGTGCAGGGATTAGAATAATCTCAGAGGGGCTGCTTTGCTTAACCTAGCCCTCAGGGGATGAAAGCTGAGACAAAGGGCAGGAACTCACAGACTGAGACCCATTTGCAGCCCCAGTCTGATCAGGGAAAATAGACAGAAATAAATTCTGAGAACTTGTTCGGATCCAACAGCAACATCAATCAGGGACAGGGCTGGAAGTGAGTGAATCGCCCCAGCCCCTGTCGAGTACCCAGGTTGTCAGGCCTCACCTCCCCCTGTCAAACAGTGACAGGGAGTAGTGGACTGGTTGTGGAGCCACAGACCTCACTGTGACCCAGGCAGGCGCAAACCTCTGGAGCATCTGCTCATTGGAGGAAACTGGATCACAACTGTTACCACCGACTTGGTGTGACAGAGGTGCAAGGTACGGAAGGAGGCATCAACCTTCCCAGACTAATTTACTTGCTGGGGGGTGCCCTCCTGAGCTCACAGAGCATCGAAGTGAATTATACAAGAGCTTTCAGCGGATCCCGGCTATCTAGTTGCCAGAGACTTTTTTAACTCTTCGGTTTGATATCGGTGCTGGCTAGAACAATTGATTGAGACCTCTTCAACTGGGCTAATCACCCGAGGACTTTCCAAAGTGGTATCCTGGGTGTGTGGTAGTGGGAAGGTTTGATTTGGCTTTTTCAATTGTTGCCTGTGGTGGGTGTGGCAACTTAACTCTGGTATTCTTTCACAGCTCAGATTTCAATCCAGAGTAACAGATTCTCTAGGGTAAGACAAAGACCAGCTGAAAATAAGACAGAGCCACTTAACCCCACAACAAGAAGGTCCCCAGTTTCACAAGCAGTGGCTCTCTACGAGCCCTTCGCAAAACTCTAGCGGAAAAGGTACAGACACCAGTCCAAGCTTTTAAGCAAAGGACTGGTCAATCATTA
>CAUYON010022147.1:0-78501 GCA_963573935.1 Arctocebus calabarensis | reverse complement strand
GTTCTCCATACTTCCTTCCAAAAAGGTTGTATTAGTTTGCAGTCCCACTAGCAGTGTAAAAGTGTTCCTTTCTGTCCACATCTGCGGCAGCATCTGCAGTTTTGAGATTTTATGATGGGATGGTGCCTGTGGCTCAGTGAGTAGGGTGCCAGTCCCATATACCAGAGGTGGCGGGTTCAAACCTGGCCCTGGCTAAAAACTGCAAAAAAAAAAAAAAAAAGAAAAAGAGATTTTATGATGGGGGCCATTCTCACTGGGTTTAGATGGGATCTCAGGGTGGTTTTGATTTGCATTTCTGTAATAATTAGGGATGATGAGCATTTTTTTATATGTTTATTAGCCATTCGTCTGTCTTCTTTAGAGAAGGTTCTATTTATGTCTCTTGCCCATTGATATATGGGATTGTTGGCTTTTTTCATGTGGATTAATTTGAGTTCTCTATAGATCCTAGTTACCAAGCTTTTGTCTGATTCTAAATATGCAAATATCCTTTCCCATTGTGTAGTTGTCTGTTTGCTTTGGTTGTTGTCTCCTTAGCTGTAAAGAGGCTTTTCAGTGTAATTATGTCCCATTTGTTTATTTTAGTTGTTGCAATTGCTTTGCCAAAGCTGATATCTTCCAGTGTTTTTCCTATGCTTTCTTTGAGGGTTTTTAGTGTTTCATGCCTTAAATTTAAGTCTTTTATCCAACTTGAATCAACTTTTGTGAGTGGAGAAAGGGTCCAGTTTCAGTCTTTTACATGTGGATATCTAGTTCTCCCAGCACCATTTATTGAATAGGCAGTCTTTCCCCCAAAGTATGTCCTTGTTTGGTTTATCGAAGATTAGGTGATTGTAAGATGTTAGTTTCATGTCCTGGTTTTCTGTTTGATTCTAAATGTCTATGTCTCTATTTTTGTGACAGTACCATGCTGTCTTGACCACTATGGCCTCGTAGTACAACCTAAAATCTGGTATGCTGATGCCCCCAGCTTTATTTTTACTACTAAGAACTGCCTTAGCTATACAGGGTTTTTTCTGGTTCCAAACACAATGCAGAATCATTTTTCCCAAGTCTTGAAAGTCCGATGTTGGTATTTTAATAGGGATGGCATTGAATCGGTAGATTGCTTTGGGAAGTATCGCTATTTTAACAATGTTGATTCTTCCCAGCCATGAGCATGGTATGTTCTTCCATTTTTTTTTTTGTTTTTTTTTGAGACAGAGCCTCAAGTTGTCACCCTGGATAGAGTGCTGTGTCATCACAGCTCACAGCAACCTCCAATTCCTGGGCTCAAGCGAGTCTCCTATCTCCGCCTCCCAAGTAACTAGGACTATAGGCGCCCGCCACAACGCCCGGCCATCTTTTGGTTGCAGCTGGCATTGTTGTTTTGCGGGCCCAGGCTGGATTCGAACCCGCCAGCTCCCGTGTATGTGGCTGGTGCCTTAGCCCATTGAGCCACAGGCACCGAGCCAGTTATTCCATTTGTTAATATCCTCTGCTATTTCCTATCCTAGGATTTCATAATTTTCTTTATAGAGGTCCTTCACCTCCTTTGTTAGGCATATTCCTAGGTATTTCATTTTCTTTGAAGCCATGGTGAAGGGAGTTGTGTCCTTAATTAGCCTCTCATCTTGACTGTTATTGTCGTATACAAAGGCTACTGACTTGTGGATATTGATTTTATATCCTGAGATATAACTGTATTTTTTTGATGACTTCCAGGAGTCTCATGGTTGAGTCTTTGGGGTTCTCTAAGTTTAAGATTATATGGTAGGCAAAAAGGGAGAGTGTGACCTCCTCTGCTCCATTTGGATGCCCTTTTATTTCTTTGTCTTGCCTAATTGTATTGGCTAGAACTTCCAGCACTATGTTGAATAGTAATGGTGACAAAGGACAACCTTGTCTGGTTCCAGATCTAAGAGGAAAAGCTTTCCATTGTATTCCATTCAGTAAAATATTAGCTGTGGGTTTGTCATAGATAGCTTTGATCAGTTTCAGAAATGTGCCACCTATGCCTATAACGTTCAGTGTTCTAATTAGAAAAAGATGCTGGATTTTATCCAGTGCTTTTTCTGCATCTATTGAGAGGATCATATGGTCTTTGTTTTTGCTACTGTTAATACGGTAGATAACATTTATGGACTTGCATATGTTAAAGCAGCCTTGCATCCCTGGGATGAAACCTACTTGACCATGATCTATGACTTTTTTGATATAAGCTGTAATCTATTGGCTAGGATTTTGTTGAGAATTTTTGCATCTGTATTCATTAGTGAAATTGGTCTGAAGTTCTCCTTTTTAGTTGGGTCTTTTCCTAGTTTTGGTATCAGGGTGATGTTTGCTTCGTAGAACGTGTTGGGGAAGATTCCTTGTTCCTCAGTTTTTTGGAATAATTTCTGCAGTATGAGAATAAGCTCTTCCTTGAAGGTTTGATAGAATTCTGATGTGAAGCCATCCGGACCAGGGAATTTTTTTTGTTGGAAGATTTTTTTATTGTTTCTTTGATCTCAGTGCTTGAAATTGGTCTGTTCAGGAGCTCTATTTCTTCCTGGCTAAGTCTAAAGAGAGGGTGTGATTCCAAATTTCCTTCACATTGTCAAATTTCTGGGCATAGAGTTTCTGGTAGTATTCAGAGATGATCTCTTGTATCTCTGTGGCATCAGTTGTTATTTCCCCTTTATCATTTCTGATTGAGGTTACTAGAGAGTTTACTTTTCTTTTTCTAGTTATCCTTGCCAGAGGTTTATTTAATTTATTTTTTCAAAAACCAACTGCTTATTTCGTTAATTTTGTGAATGATTCTTTTGTTTTCAGTTTCATTAATCTTTGATTTAATTTTGGATATTTCTTTTCTTCTGCTGTGTTTAGGCTTAGATTCTTCTTCTTCTTCTTTTTCTTTCTTTTTTTTTTTTTTGTAGAGACCCAGGCTTAGATTGTTCTTTTTCCAATTCCATAGTTGGCTTGTGAGTTTGTTGACGTGCTCTCTGTTTTTTGAATGTAGGCATCTAAAGTGATAAATTTGCCTCTCAGAACTGCTTTTGCTGTATTACACAGGTTTTGGTAGCTTGTGTCTTCATTATTATTATGCTCAAGGAAGTTAATGATTTGTTCTTTTATTTTTTGGTGCACTCAACTGTCATTCAGCATAAGGTTGTTTAATTCCCATGCCCTTATGTGGGGTTGAACGTTTTTGTTGGAGTTGAGTTCTACCTTTAGTGTCATGTGGTGAGAAGATACAAGGCAGGCTTGGCGCCCGTAGCATAATGTTTACAGCACAAGCTACATACACTGAAATTGGCAGGTTCAAACCAGCCTGGGCCAGCTAAAACAGCAATGACAACTGCAACAAAAAATAGCTGAGTATTGTAGCGGGCACCTATATTCCCAGCTACTTGGGAGAATGAGGCAAGAGAGTGGCTTAAGTCGAAGAGTTTGAGGTTTCTGTGAGCTGTGACACCACGGCACTCTACCAAGGGCAACAAAAATAAATAAATAAATAAAAGTCATGAGGGGGATATGCAAGGGCTGAAAAAAATTATTGGAAAAAAAATAGAAGATACAAGGCAAAATTTTAATTCTTTTGAGGCTTGTTTTGTGTCCTAAGATATGATCAATTTTAGAGAATATTCCATGAGGTGATGAGAAGAATGTGCACAATTGTTCTAGGGTCTCATTTAAGTCTCTTATATCTTTATTTAAATTTCTCTTTAGAGGATCTGTCCAGCTCTGTAAGAGGAGTGGTTAAGTCCCGTGTTATTATGGTGTTATAGGATACCATGTTGCTCAGACTAATCAAGGTCTATTTCAAGAATCTGGGAACATTTAAGTCAAGTACATAAATATTTAGAATTGAAATGTGTTGTTGTATTTTTCCCTTGACCAATATAAAGTGACCATCTTTGTCTTTTTTGACTTAGTTGCTTTAAATCCACATGTATCTGAAATTAAAATTGCAATCCTTCTTTTCTTCTGAATTCCATTTGCGTGAAAAATTTGTCTTCCAACCCTTAACTGCGCGTTTTAATTTGTCTTTTGAAGCTAGGTGTATTTCCTGCAGACAGCAAATGGATGGCTTGTCTTTTGTAATCTAATCAGCTAATCTATGCCTCTTCAGTGGGCAATTCAAGCCATTAACATTTATTGAGATAACTAATGAGTGTGATAGTTTTCTATTCATTTTATTTTGTGAAAGTCCATTGCTTAGTTTTATCTTTTGCATTGTTGTGGAGTTAGGTTCTCTGTCCTTTAATTTCTGAGTTTTTACTTTGCTGTTGATTCATTGTGATGGTCAGTGTGTAGAACAGGTTGAAGTATTTCCTGTAGAGCTGCTCTTGTGGCAAATTTCCTCAGTGTTTGTGTATCAGTATATGATTTGATTTCTCTGTCTATTTTAAAGCTTCGCTTAGCGGGATATAGAATTCTGGGCTGAAAATTGTTCTGTTTAAGTAGATTAAAGGGAGATGACCATTGTCTTCTGGCTTGAAAAGTTTCATTAGAGAAGTTTGCAGTCACCCTGATGGATTTGCCCAGGGGACTTTAACACTCCTCTTACAGAGCTGGACAGATCCTCTAAACAGAAAAAACAAAGATATAAGAGACTTAAACTTAGGTCAACTGGTGCTTACTCCTGGCAGCTTGCAGAATCTTTTATTTGTTTTGACTTTGGACAGGTTCATCACAATGTGTCTTGGAGAAGCTCTGTTAGAGTTCAGGTGACCTGGGATCCGATATCCCTCTGAAAGGAGTGTATCAGAATCTTCGGTGATATCTGGGAAATTGTCATTTATAATATTGTCTAGTATGGTTTCCATTCCCCTGGGGCATTCTTCTTCCCCTTCTGGGATACCTGTAAATAACTCTTATGTTTGAATACTTCATGAAGTCCCATAATTCTGTCAGTGAACGTTCTGCTTTCTCTCTCTTCTTTTCTGCCTCTTTAACTATCTGAGTTATCACAAGAGCTATGTCCTCCACCTCTGAGATCCTTTCTTCTGCATGGTCTAATCTGTTGTTGATACTTTCTATCGAATCTTTTAAAGTTCTCTAATTGCTTCAGTTCCTTTAACTCTGCTATATCTTTTCTATATACTTCATATCATTCATCTCTTACTTGATTCTGTTTTTGGATTTCCTATTTTTCACTTTCTCAGCAATTTCCTTCACTTTTTATCATCTGTATTTTAAATTCCCTTTCTGTCATTTCTAACTTTTTTTTTTTTTTTTTGAGAGACAGAGTCTCACTTTGTCACCCTTGGTAGAATTCTCTGGTGTTACAGCCCACAGCAAACTCCAGCTCTTGGGCTCAAGCGATTTTTCTTGCCTCAAGTCTCCCGAGTAGCTGGGACCACAGGTGCCTGCCACAACGCCTGGCTATTTTTTTGTTGCAGTTTGGCCACAGCCGCGGTCCTAACATTTCTTTATTTATTTTATTTGATTATTTTGTGTCAGAGTCATACTGTGTCCCCCTCGGTAGAGTGCCGTGACATCACAGCTCACAGCAATCTCACACTCTTGGGCTTAAGTGATTCCCTTGCCTCAGCCTCCCAAGTATCTGGGACTACCGGTGCCCACCACAGTGCCCAGGTATTTTTTTTTGTTGTTGCGATTGTCATTGTTTAGCTGGCCGAGGGCACCTGCCACCCTCGGTATGTGGCTGGTGCCACAAGCACTGTGCTAAGGGCACCGAGTCCTCTAACATTTCTTTATAGGTGGAATCCTCTGCAGTAGCTACCTCATGGCCCCGTGGGGGTTTGCTTTGGCCTGGGTTTTTATATTGTCAGAATTTTTCTGCTGCTTCTTCCTCATGAGTGTTTTCTTTTATCTGTTTCCTTGCCTGAATTTTCCTTTCATTTCCTCTTGCTCTTAACGTTACTGTGCCTCTGGCTTAAGGTTTTGATGAGTCCTTTTGGTACAGGGCTAAAAGGATGAGAAGATTGAAGAGCAAGAAGGGAAAAAAGATTTTAAAAAAAGAAAAGAAAAGAGAAAGGAGAGGGGGTGAATAAAAGGGAATAGTGACAGAAGGGAAAGAGGTACAGAAAGAGGGAAACAGAAGTAATAAAGATGTATAGAAGGGAACATTGACCCTACCTTAAAAACCCCTAACCTAGGTGGGTTGGGTGGTTCACTTGAGGTGAGCAGCTCTTTACCGGCCTGTTCAGAGACAGTACCCCACCTCCACCAGGTAGAGAGGAAAGACAAAAATAGTATAAATCAAACCAAAAACAAACAAACAAACAAAAAACCTTACAGGATGAGATTCAGCGAAAAGCCAAGTAATAGGGGCAGAAATACTAGCAAAAATGAAGTTCTCATTCTTAAAGAAGGCAACAATGGAAAATTATATTTAAACTAGAAATATGAAGAACGAAAAGAAAGAAAAAACAGAAAAATCTGGAGGGTAAACATTGAAATAAGAAAAATCAAAGCAGTGTATATATCTTGCTGAATATTGTCCAGGCAACAGGTGATCTTCTGGGGTGTGAGGTTTTTTTTGCCTGGGGCTGGGTTTGAACCTGCCACCTCCAGTATATGGGGCAGGTGCCCTATTCCTTTGAGCCACAGGAGCTGCGCTTTTTTTTAAGACAGATCCTCAAGCTGTTGCCCTGGATAGAGTGCTGTGGTATCACACCTCACAGCAACCTCCAACTCTTGGACTTTAGTGATTTTCTTCCACCACAAATGCCTGGCTATTTTTTGGTTGTAGTTGTCATTGTTGTTTGGCAGCCCTGGTATATATGGCTGTTGACTTAGCCACTTGAGCTACAGGCCCCAAGCCATGGGATATGAGATGTTAATCACAGTGTTGATACAGCTGTATGAGGTGGAGACTGGAGGCCTCTGCTGATTTCTCAAAACCTGAAGGGTTGAAAGCCTAAATCTCTCCTCAGCCCGCTTAAAAGACACTTTAAACTATTAAACTTGGCTAAGCAGAAGCCTTCCTAAGAAAGCACTTGTTGCTGGGATATCTCCTGAAGTGGCTGCCAGCTTACCCAGCGCATCGAAACTGGTCTCACTCTGTGCCCCTGAGGGCCAAGGCTGTGAGGCAGCCCTGTTACTGCCAAACACTGAAATCTCCACTCTTCCCCAGCTTCTTATTCCCTGCCTTTGGGCTGCCCAGTCACTAGATTACTCGCCCAAGGTCTCCCAGCCCAATCCTTGCTCTGTGACCCTGAGGGTGGAGCCTGCAGGGGCAGTTCTACTATGGCTGTGCTCAGCCCATAGCCATCAAAATTCTTAGCTCCATTCCAGCTCAGTCGCTCAGTCTGGGGCTCTAGACAATGCTTAAAATCATCCACCACCTCGCCCAAGTTCTCCCAAAGTAGTTCAACTGAGTGCCCAAATCTAAAAGTCTAAACAACCTACAGAGAAAGCCTTCCCGGTTTGCTGTCTCACTGCTTGCTGTAGTTACAGCTGCAGGTGGCCTCAGAGCAAACAAATGCAACCATTTGCCAGTTTTCCATTGCTTTTGTTCTCCTCTTAGAATCTAGAAGTCTCTCAGTGTCTCCCTGTTCCCCCAAAAAGATGTTTCTGGGCAGATCCCACAAGCCAGAGATGCCCGGAGTCCTCTCTCCAATCTCACCACGCCTAGTTACAGAAAAGTTTGTTACTCGGCCACCATCTTGCTCCACCGCCTTTCTCCACTAATCTTAGACTTTCTGCTGTCAGAACCCTCAAACTCAAAGGTCATTCTTTATTCCTGTAATAATTTAACTTCATGATGTCTGACATACGTACAGATGGCTCATATCCCTCTATTCAGCTGAATGAAGCTCTGTGTGTTGATTGAAGGACAGGCGTGGTGCTTCTCTAGGTACAGCTGACGGGGGACACGCTGCTGCTTATGGTGGCCTGGAGAGTTACTTTCTGATCTAAGGGCCCCACTGTATGTAGTTGGAATTGCCAGGGGCTCCTCCCCAGGGATATTTGGCCTACAGTACATTTGTCTCACTGGAAACATGTTTTTGGTTTTCCTGTATATGAAAGAAGGAGTTGATAACTCTGCCCCAGTTACTGGGCATTAGGATTCTTAGGGAATGAGGAAAAGAAGAGTGTTGGAAATTTACATGCTCAGATTTTTCATCCCATTAAAACAGCAGTGGGGCCCTCTGCCCAGTCTGTCTGTTGAGATGAGTACCACTGTTTTGGCACTTCTGTCTGCTTTGGGCCCCTGCTGGGCCAATATGGGCCCTCTTGGGGACTTGGTGTCTTTATGGTGCACAGATGCTAATCAAGAGACATGTCTGTCCCTAGGTGATGACAATGGGAAGAAGGCCAACAACCCCAATCACTGCAACTGCATCATAGACCAGATCTTCACAGGAGGGCTGCAGTCAGACGTCACCTGCCAAGTCTGCCAGTAAGTGCGAGGACACTCACCCGTGCCCTGAGAGGTCAGGGTCGAGTCTAGAGCATGGCGGGTGCTGGCTTTACCAGCTGCTCCTGACCACGGTCACTGGGCTGTCTGGCTCTTCACAGTGGTCAGTCTGTAGCAGCACCTGATGACCACCTGAGTGGTTTTATCAGACACCGTGAGTGTGATGTCTGGGTGAGTGGCCCGTCCTGTGGAGAGGTGATGCCCTGTGGGGTGTATGCACTTCGCATTGGGTCTCAGCTGCTGTGTCCAGCAGTGTGTTCTTGGGAGCTTCCCTACATTTCTCTTCCTACCTTACAGTTCTTGGCACCAAGAACCAAATAAAATACCCCAGTTCATGGAGGGCCAGGTCGTGAGTGGCAGAGTCTGACATGTGTGTTCTAAGTGTGAGTGTGTCAGTCTTAATGAGCTTGTTGTTATCTTTTCCATTGTCTTTCATGGCGGTGGTTCTAATTCTTTCCAGGTGTGGCCTCTGCTTAGGGCTCCAAGCTTCTAGTGCCAGGGAAAAAAAAATCCACTGGCTTTTTAGGGTTAGAGTAACCCTCTTACTCAACCTCAGTGTACTTTGTTAACTAAGTTTTTGAAATAGGGTCTAACTCTGTTGCCCAGGCCGGAGTGCCACGGCATCATAGCTCACTGTGGCTTCAAACTCCGGGCCTTAACTGATCCTCTTGCTTCAGCCTGCCAGTAGCTGGGACAGCAGGCACTCAACTGTTGCACCTGGCTTTGTTTTTTATTCCAGGTCAATTTTTCAAAAACGTGGTCGCTAGAATTCCCTGGGCCTGCAGTGCATCATCATTTGCAGTCTGCATGGGCCAGCTGGGTTTGGGCAGGACAGAGGTGCCCGTGTCAAAGGTGCAGTTTTTTGTAAGGAGCATAGGTCATTTGGGGCTTCGGCCCTTGTTCTGAGTATTTTTGGTCTCCTTGCAGGCCCTTAACTGCTGCATTCCTTTAGAAGATTTTCTCAGGGTTTTTTTTTTTTTTTTTTTGAGACAGAGTCTCACTATGTTACCCTTGATAGAGTGCTGTGGTGTCACAACTCACAGCATCCTCAAACTCTTGGACTTCAGTGATTCTCTTGCCTCAGCCTCCCAAGTAGCTGGGACTATAGCTACCCAGCACAGCGCCTAGTTGGTTTTTTTTGTTGTTGGAGTTTTCATTGTTGGTTAGTAGGCCTGGGCTGAGTTCAAACCCATCAGCTCCGCTGTATTGGCTGGTGCCCTAACCACTGAGCTACAGTCACTGAGCCAACTTTCTCTCTCTCTCTCTTTTTTTTTAAGAGACAGAGTTTCACTTTGTTGCCCTCTGTAGAGTGCAATGGCATCATAGCTCACAGCAACCTTCAGCTCTTGGTCTTAAGTTATTTTCTTGCCTCAGCCTCCTGAGTAGCTGGGACTAGGTGCCTGCTACAATGCAATTTTCTCAGTTTTAAAGCCTATTTACTTGCCTATGTAAGAGTGAGACCCTGCCTATCCCCAAAATAGAAAAACTAGCCAAATATGGTGGCAAGTGCCTATAGTCCCAGCTACTCAGGAGTCTGAGGCAGGAGGATCTCTTGAACCCAAGAGTTTGAGTTTTCTGTGAGCTTGGATGCCCTGGCTCTACCCAGGGTGACAGAGTGATACTGTCTCGGAAAAAAAAAAAAAGGCCTGTTTAAATACTTACAGTACATTTCCTAATGTGTGAGTAAGTAAGTACTCTGTAAGTTTATGTAAGTATATATAGGTCTCTAGAAGGGAATTGGCCTTGTTCAGTGCATCCTTAAGTGCCCAGGCACTCTCTATAAAGGGTGCCTTGCAGTTCCCTTGTCACCGAGGGTAGCAGATTCCAGTTCCAGGTCAGCTGAGATGGATCCAAGGATTCAGAGCCTCTGGACTGGGGCCTGTGGATCTTTACTCCTGAGAAGATCCCTAACTGACTGTAGTGGTCTGGATGTAGAGTCTTGCCTAGAGGGTTCACGCACATCCCTTCCCGGGCCGCCCTGGGAGCCTAGGAGGTCCGATGAACGGCGTTCCTCCAGTCCCATGTCTGACCTGTGTGGTGTTGCTTGGGCAAAGCAGGTGGAGTGTGGAAGCGGGGTGGGGGTGCCTCACTTGGCGCGGCCAGGGAGCCGCAGTGGGCAGCCATCCTCACCTGCGTCTTCCCTCCCTGTGCTCCTAGCGGTGTCTCTACCACGATAGATCCCTTCTGGGACATCAGTTTGGACCTGCCTGGCTCTTCCACCCCGTTCTGGCCCCTGAGCCCAGGGAGCGAGGGCAGCGTGGTGAACGGAGAGAGCCACGTCTCGGGGACCACCACTCTCACAGACTGCCTGCGAAGGTGAGCAGCTTGCTTGGAAGCTTTTTCGTGGGAAAGTTGTCCAGAAGCAGGAGCTGGTCTAGACCAAACCAGGCTTTGCTGTTCTTGCCTGGAGATAGCTTTGGGAAAGGGCAGGATGGCCCTCAGCTGCTCCTGCAGGTTTGCCTCTCTCTCTCTTTCCACTGGCTGTGTGTCGTGTGGGTGTCTACATGACCAGACCCTGTGTGCAGGAACCATGGGCCAAAGAGCAGGACTTGCAGCTCTTGCCCCTGAAGTGGTTAGTGAGCTGCACCCAGCGTGAGCTAGGATCTTGTGCTGCCACCTTGTGTGGGCATCGGCACTTCTGCTTGTTCGGTCGATGGGACTGCTGTGAAATATGTTTGAATGCTGCAGCATTCTATGGCAGAGAGACCAAAGAAGCTTCCTAAACTTATTTTAATTGAGTTTGTGTTCTACAACCTTTATTTTCTCTTACTTGGACTGAAGTCTTTGGGTAGAAGAGCCCTCAGTGAGTGGTGGTACCCTGTGGGGGGAGGGTGTGGGCTCTGTGGCTTTTCTTTTTCCACAGGACTAAAATTGCAGGACTGGGTATAAAATGGAGTACCACATTTTAAATTTGAAGAACAAACAAAACCAAAAACATTTTTCTTTTTCTTTCTTTTTGAGACAGAGCCTCAAGCTGTCACCCTGGGTAGAGTGCCATAGCATCCCAGCTCACAGCAACCTCCAATTCCTGGGCTCAAGCGAGTCTCTTGCCTCCGCCTCCCAAGTAGCTGGGAGTACAGGCGCCTGCCACAACGCCCGGCCATTTTTTGGTTGCAGCCGTCATGTTGTTTGGCGGGCCCTGAGGTTGGATTCGAACCCGCCAGCTCAGGTGTACGTGGCTGGCGCCTTAGCCCGTTGAGCCACAGGTGCCGAGCCCCAAAAACATTTTTCAAGAGAGTCAGCCACTAAGTTGAATTTAGCCATGAATTTCAGCACAACTGAAACTTTGCACGCAGACTGGTGGGAGGAGGACATGGAGAGGCCCCCAGGGGGACGGTGCCCAGGGACCTGAGGAGGGTGCTGTGCACCGCTCTGGCCTGTGTAGGCCTCTCTGTGGCCCTGTGTGGCCTGTGTGTGCCTCTGTGGGCCTGTGTGTGGCACTGTGTGGCCTGTATGGGCCTCTTTGTGGCCCTGTGTGGCCTATGTGGCCTTTTGTGGGCCGTGCGGGCCCTTTCCCAAGACCACCTGAGACTAGACCACAAAGCAGCTGATGAAGCAGGCTCAGCTTTGCCAGTGGGCTCCTTGCCCTGCCCAGGGCGAGATGGCAGGATATTTAGAGCATGAACAAAGGCTTTCCAAACCCAGATGTGGGAAAATGGAATTTTTTTATTTAGACCCAGGCACAACTCAGACATGTCCCCAGACACATCCCAGACATGATGTCTTAAACACGCTAAATGTAACTACCAGGGGTCCCATGGGTGTGTGTGTGTGTATATATATATATATATATATATATATATATATTCCTAGACCAAGATCCCAGAGACAGAGAAAGAGAGCTTTTCTCTCGCGACTTGGGTTTTCTTGCTCTGCCAGGACCTCTGGCACTTCTGTATTCTTTCCTGTAAATAAATCCTGTCTTACCACTGATCTGTGGTCTGCGGATTCATTCTTCAAATCACCAAGACTAAGAACCTACTGAAGAGTGAAATTCTAGTATCAGCAGCTTACAGCAACCTCAAACTCCTGAGCCTAAGTGATCCTCCTGCCTCATCTTCCTGAGTAGCTGGGACTACAGGTGCCCCCCACAACGCCCAGCTAGTTTTTCTTTCTCGCTCTTACCCAGGCTGGTCTTGAACTCCTGAGCTCAAGGGATCCTTTCACTTTGGCCTCCAGAGTGGTAGGATTACAGGATTTCCCCTACCTTTGTGCACCATTTCATTGGGGGGCAGTACCCATTCGCAGCCCACAGCTTCATAAAGACAGTGGGTCAGGAGCAGTGTCCTAGGTCATGGGCTCTGGACTCAATGGGGAGGGCAAAGCTCAGCCTTGAGAGGCTGGAGCACACTCCCATCATGGTGTTCGTGGGCTCAAACCCTCAGATCCCTGGCCAGGGTGACTTGGACATGGGTGGAGAGTGGTGGCGCCTATAGTAGGGACACTGCACCAGGTCTCCTCTGTCAGAGCTGGCTGGCAGTAGGAGGGAGCTGTAGGGCAGGGTATGGACCCCTCTCCCCTGGGAGCATCTGTGGCTCTTTGGACATTAGGGTGTTGGGTTTCTGCTCTGGGACCAAGGTGATCTGCCCACTAAGTTCCTGTGGCCTGGAGCGAGCCCAGCTTTGGACAGTATGGTGGTGGCAAGGGGAGGTGATCCCTGGGTGTGGCCTCTGCTCACAGGCACTTCGGCTAGTCTAGCTCCCTGTCACTGGAAGGATGAACTCAAGTTAAACTTTTATGTTGAGATAGTTTTAGTTGCCCTGCAATTGTGAGAAATGACAGCCAGGTCCACGTACCGTTTACCCAGTGCCCCAGGTGTCCTGCAGCCTTGTGCCTGGCAGCACAGCAGATGGTGACAGTGACACAGGACGTCCCAGTCCCTCCATCCACAAGGTCCCCACAGCTGTGCCTCTTGTCCTCTGCTGAGCCCTTGCCCTTGTGGGTCTTTTCCCCAGGTCTACAGATACACCATTTCACGATTATGCAAATGAAATCATACAGTATGTAACCTGTGGGATCAGTGTTTTTCACTCACCGTATTCTCAGGAGATTCACCCACACTGTTGAGTGCATTACTAGTCTGTCCCTTCTCACTGCTGACTAGTATTTCATGTGTGGCTCTACCACAGTTCAACCACTCACCTGTTGGAGGACATCTGGGTTTCCAGTTTTTGGGTGTTATGGGTAAAGCTGCTATAACCATTCATATGTAGTTTTTGTATAAATGTAAGTTTTCATTTTTCTGGGTCATATTTAACTGGTGGTACAAAATTAGAAAATGATTACCATTTCCCCAGGGCTTTGAATTAAACAAAATATTTTTTAAATCAATGTTTTTAAAAAAATAGTCAAGGAAGTTGGAGGAAAAAATAATTTCTTTTTCATTGTGAAATTACAAATGTCCTTCACTGCATGTGTGTGTTTGGGGGAGAGAACTCAACCCATTGGAAGTGATAAGAATTTTTCTCCTCCTCATCCTGGTCTCCTCTTCCGGCAGGTTCACCAGACCGGAGCACTTGGGGAGCAGTGCCAAGATAAAGTGCAGCGGCTGCCATAGTTACCAGGAGTCCACCAAACAGCTCACCATGAAGAAACTGCCCATCGTGGCCTGCTTCCATCTCAAAGTAAGTTTTCCAGAAAGCCAACCTCACTGGCTTGATTTTTAGTCCATAGAGCAATTTGGAGCTTACTAGGTTGGCAGACAGGGGACATTTATAATTATAGCAGGTCAGTAAGGCATGCAGAGGAGCCACTGTGAGGGTGTGAGCGGGATGACTCTTGTCTGTGCCCCGGGAAACAAAATGTAGGATGAGAGTTCCTCTGGGGAGGGGTTAGGATGTGGTTAAGGAGTCAGCAGGCTTTTCTGTAAAGGGACAGTTAATAGACAGTAAGTATTTTAGGCTTTATGGCCACATAATTCTTCTTTGCTGTATTTTGCGACTTTTTACATACAAGGCAGCCACTCGGAACTCATTTGCTGGGTTTGGTGAGTGTCTTGTCTGGTAAAAGTAACAAAATGTTCTGTTTTGCTGCCAGTGGTTATGGGCAGGTCATCTTGCTGTGAGATTACTTTAGGTTACCTTCTGAACGGTCTCGTCATGTTAGGACTTCACATGGGGGTATGTCCGGATCAACATTATATTACTGAGTCTGTGAGCTCTCTGTGCAGCCAGAAGATGCTCAGAAAAGTAGACTTTGAGGCACAGAGAAGGGCCCTGGGGCCACTCACTGTCAGGTGGCTGATCCTGCCTCCTCCTCTCTCTCCCTCCCCTGTTGCTGCAGAGGTTTGAACACTCGGCCAAGCTGAGGCGGAAGATCACCACATACGTGTCCTTTCCCCTGGAGCTGGACATGACCCCCTTCATGGCCTCCAGGTGGGAGAGGGTGTCTTCACCTGCCTTGGGGTGGGAGTGCTTTGGCCCTGGTGGGGCAGGACTCACCTCATGACAAGGCGATGCTGATAAATATCTGACCTGCCACGATCTTCACCAAGACACACTTCAGTGATGTGTTTTCATCAGATATAGTTTTTGCTTTGGATTTTTTCCTGTTAATTCTCTATCCACTTTCAAAGTTGGGAAGTCAACAAGATGAGATCACAGTGAGGAGGAAACATTTTATTTGAATGAAGAGAGTTTGAAATGTCGATGTACATTGATGTTACAGCTGTAGTTTTCATTTTCTTTGTTTTCAACTCTTTATATGATAGACCACCCTGCTTGCAGAGGTGTGAAACACGTTAGTGTCCTCTGGCTGCTGTAACAAAAGAGCCACACGCTCAGTGGCCTAAAACAGTGGGATTGTTTTCTTCATGGTTTTAGAGACCAGACATCTGAGTCAGGTGACGGCAGGACCACCCTCCTGTGAAGGGTCTAGGGAAGGTTCCGGAACGTTCCTGGATGCTGCCTCACAGGGCTTTGTCTCTGCCTGGCTCTCTGTGTCTGTGTCCAGTTGTCATCTGATTCTCCCTCGTGGAAAGCTTGGTCACTGGAGATCACTGGGTGACGTTCAGATGTCCTTGAGTTGATCACATCTGCAGAGATGTTTTTATAAGTATGTCAGGTTCCAGGGACTAAGATGTGGAGATTATTTTTTTTTTAGGGGACACAGCTCAACCTATGGCACCATCTACAGCAAATTGCCTTTTGTATCGCCATCTTTCCAGGGTCCGTCCTTGTGGTCCTGCCCCTGGAACGCAAGTAACTATTTCAGAGAAAGCAAGACCACTAGGGTGTAGCTCTGTGTTGTCAACCTATGACCCTGTCCCCAGGAAAGTGGGCCATGCTGACCACAGATTTCACATGGCCAGGAAGGCGATGACACAATTGCTGTCACTAGGATCTCAGAGATGGTGGTGTCTCTGTTATCGTTAGCCATAGCTCCTTATGGAGTCATGGCAGTCAGGAGTTTTCTCAGCTGCCCCTCCCTGTCTAGCAGGAGCTGTGCTGGTCATAGACACTGACCAGTGGCCATCTCTATCTGGGTTGTTGAGTGGGTATAACTGACATTTCTCAAAACCGCTCCTGTCACAAAGCCTGTTCAGAATTTCTAGGTCATTGTGTAGCCTGGGGTGTATTCTTCCCTGAAGGGCACAGGGCAGTGCCAGCAGGCCAGGTGCCAGGTGCCCCAGGCACAGACAAGCTTTTGGCAGCTCACTTGATGGCCCAGCCAGGGTGCTCAGGTAACCTGGGGGAGGTCACTTGTGTCTATAGTAGAGTTGTAGGAGAATGAGGAAACACAAACACGCACCTGAGAACGGGCCTGGGGGGCTGGCCTCACGAATGGTGGTGTTGCCAGAGCCTGTGTCTCTGCCTGGCAATGCTAAGTGGTGTTGTGTTCTGCCATTTGTCACAGCAAGGAGAGCAGGATGAATGGACAGTACCAGCAGCCCGTGGACAGTCTCAGCAGTGACAACAAGTGAGTGCTGCTCAGCATGTCCCAGCGCCTGGGCATCGCCAGGCGAGTGGCTTCCTGTGTGCCTTGTGGTGTCAGCAGCTGTCTGGGACCCTGTGTACTGTCCACTGACTGTCTGGCCAACCTCTGTGCTCAGTGGGAGAGGGGCTTCCCGTACCTCTGTCATGTCAGTGCTCCCACTGTTGGGGAGCCCATCCTCCCCTCTGGTCCCTGGTGGGAAGGGCTCATCTGGGCATCTCCCTGTGTGAGGCCTCCTCTCCTCCCACTGCTCTTCTTCCTGTCAGTGTCAGAGAGAGCCAAGGCTGGGGTGTGCTGACATGCCCAGGCTGCCTGCTACCACCTCTGTTAGACTAATCCCAGGGAGCAGCTGGAGTGGGCAAGTCAGGGGTGGCCAGGCCCTCTTCTCTGTGCAGCCTCCAGGGTGCAGTACTCGGCCCAGCCCATCTGGTGTCTGATGATGAAGGTGTCGAGCCAGCCTCTCTCCCACACGCCTTCCCTCCCTCCTAGGTACTCCTTGTTTGCTGTTGTCAACCATCAAGGAACCTTGGAGAGTGGCCATTACACCAGCTTCATCCGGCAGCACAAAGACCAGTGGTTCAAGTGTGACGATGCCATCATCACCAAAGCCAGCATTAAGGACGTGCTGGACAGTGAAGGGTGTGTCCGGGGGCAGGAGAGAGGCCTGCTCGGGCAGCTCTGCCTCCCCTCTGCACCTAGTGCCATTCAGGGTTGCTCACCTTCAGTGGCCCAAGGAACTTGGGTGTGTTCTAGATAGGACGCCAGCCTCAGTGGGTCATCAGAGGATTGAGAATGAGCCCTCCAGGGGCCCAGGGGATCTCCTGCCACAGACTGCTTGAGCAGTGGCAAAGCCCCTGAGAGGCTTAACACAGAAGATGTATTTGTTAGGACAGCCTCAAGGGCAGCAAAGGGCACTTGGGCTGGATGTTGTGGCCAGTGGTCCTTGAGGCCACTCAGGCCCCACACAGGGCAGGCCAGTCACAGTGGGGGCAGAGTTGTGGCAGGGCAGGGGGCTTCCTGAGGGGAGTGGTGCCACCAGCCAGTGAAATGAGGACTGACAACCAAAAACCATCCCCTGGGAGATCAGACTGTGGTAGGGCTGCAGAAGGCGCCAAGCTTGTACCCTGGTTTGGGCAGTGGCTCGGCCTTGACACGTCAAGGTCAGCTGCGAGCCACCCCTACTCTCTCTTCCCGCACAGGTACTTGCTGTTCTACCACAAGCAATTCCTGGAATACGAGTAGCTCCTTCCGCAGCTGGTCAGAGAAAATGAAGGCAACAAGCTGGCGACCCTCACAAAGCGATCCCCAGCCTCCCCAATCTTAGGACACCACCTCCTATACAGGCGTGCCCTGCGGGTCCCTCTGCCCTGGGACCCTCGGGGTCGAACCGACAAACACAGGTGGTGGGGGTGCAGGAACTGCACAGAGACACCATATGAGGGTGTGCTTTGGGCGGGGAGGAACAGAGTGGCCCTGTCACCAGGAGCCTCTGTGGTCCTGGGTATGAGTGTACAGGGAGCCTCGGTACCAAGCAGCTGCTGCCTGGTGCTTCCTGATGCCTCCAGTGGTCTCCCAGCTTGCGGTTCAGAAAGATGCCCACCTGTCTTAAAATCATGAGTCCATTAAAGCAGTGAGCAGAAAGATGAGGTGGTGTCCGGGGAGGCTTTGCCGGCTCTGCCCTTCCTGAGTGTGGTGTTAAGCTGTAGAGTGCAGGACCCTTAGCCTCTGTGTTTTCAGCAGCTGGGAAGCAGCCTCCACACCTGTGGGACTGGACATGCTAAGTCAGGTTTCCAAGTGTGTCTGTTCTGCAAGATAACGTAGCGTCAAACTGCATGTGGAAGCATCTCTTGGTTTTCTAGAAATAGGCATTTTCTTATCCCCCCACCCCCTTCTCTCTTTTCCACAATGGTGAATTTCATAAATGTAATAATAGCAAAGTGAGTGAATTGCTGAGTTTATACTAAAATAGATAGTTGCTCCTTTGTTCCCGAGAGTGATTCTTGCTTTTACCTGGTGCTTGTTTGTTGCCCCCCAGCATCTGCATGTCTGGTCAGTGGCCTCAGGACACAGGGGTCTCTGTTACCTTAGTGTCTGGGGTGGACACAGCCTCTCCCAGGTGTTCACTGGCTCCCACCCTCATGTTTTTCACCTTTGTCCTCTGTCCCACCGCCCGTCTGTCACTGCTTGGTGGCAGAAGCAGCTCCTCTGCTCTGCATCTGTGAAGTCTTGGGTGGTGGGAGCAGACGGACCTCCCGAGGGAGCTTTTGGGCAGAGCTGAGGAAGCAGAACAAAACGCATCGCTGCTTGTAAGATATTTTGCATGTACTGTCTCTTCAAACTCAAACTTAGATTGTCTGTTTCTGAGAAATTATAACATAGGGACATGAGGGAGGAGGTGTTTTAATATAGTCTGTGAGCAACCATCTCAAGCTGTGCTTGTCCTGGAAGCCCCGTCTCCACCTGCGGAGTGGGCCCTTCGGTACTGGAGCACAGTCACCAGTGTGAAGGCTTCGCCAGTATTTCTCATCAAGAGCCTGGTGGTCGGCACTGCTGGCTCTGTGCTTGTCTCCGCAGATAGATGAGTGTTTCAGTAAAGCCGTGTTTATGGATATGGAAATCTGAATTATAAATACTTTTCATATGTTAAGAAAGTTTGATTTTTAAAAAAAACTATAAGAATTATTCTTAGTTAAAAAGCCACACAAAAGCAAATAGGGACCAGCTCTTGCTTGCTAGCTAGTGAGGCTGGGAGGGGTAGGGACAACTCTAAACAGGAGACACTAGGGCAGGGGAAAGGCCACCACGCCCTGGAGTGCGTGTGGCACGAGCCTCAGTGATGCAAGTTTGTAAAGCATTTGCTGGATTAATTTTCTGTTACATTTCTGTACTTGGAGCAAGTGGAGGCATGTTTTAAGATGAGCACTATTAAATGTGGGAGGGCCCGAGTCACAGAAGCTGATCTCATGACATGCTCTGTCTGTGTGACAGTGGGGGAGGGGTTATTCCTCTCAGGAGGGTTGGCTGCATGGTCCCCACCCCCTGGGGTGCTGAGTGCTGTCTGGTGTCACTGCTGTGCTGGGTGCTGGCCTTGGGACTTCTGGTGGGGTATCCCATGGCTCCCAGGCCCCACCCCATCTCTGTTCCTTGTGTTGGGACCTCGGCTGCTCTAGGAACCTTAGTGCTGGGCAGGGAGTTTGGAGGTGTTTCAGTATTTGAAAGGCATTATGTTATAAACTTTTGTATCCAAATTAATTTCCCTCTGCCCTGGTGCTACCTGCACATGGCACTAGGTCCTGGGTCTGACTGGAATCCACTTTGCTAGGAACAAAATATTTACTTGATGGCTTTGGAAATCTGTTCTTTTAGCTCCCTGTCCAGCTATAAAATTTAGGAAAACGGTTTTCCTGTTCCTAGTGACCTCCTTGTGTTGGGCTGCTTGTCACAAAGAGTATCTTACAACTGAGGGGCTCACAGGCTGGTGTGAGAAACAGATGGGACTTTGGTGACACTGCTTGGTAAGGTGGATGGACCCCTCTCCTCAGCCAATGTGAGTTGTGAGTGTGGGATGTGCTGGGGACTAGGCTGGGCAGGAAGCAGGTGGCTGCTCAACTGGGCCCCTCCCAGCCACCTCAGCAGGTCCTGGGCCTGCAGTGCCCACGTACTGTCATGTCTCTGCTTGGCTTGTGTGCTTTTCATCATGTACGGTTACTGTTCTATTGACAATTCAAGTGACTGTTTTCATTTACTGTGACTTTGACAAAAAATTGTAACGATTTTGCTGTGGTTGGAGATGTTATTGCCAAGATATTTATGCTTCTTTTCACCTATTGTTTTGGGGAGCTGTTTGACTCTCTCCTCCTCCCCTACTGGCTTGTAGTCTTCCCTGTGTCATAATAAACCTACAATTTATTCTGAAAACTGTCCGGTTTTCCCCTTACTGACAGTGGCAGCCAAAGAAAGGGTGGCTGGAGGGAGGACACAGCCAGGGCCAGTCCTGCAGCCCTCAGTGCCCAGAGGCATCTCTGGGTGTTGGAAAGCACTTGTCTTCTCACACCCAGCTCTGCCTTAATTGGTGGTGGTGGACCCTCCTCCTTCTGGTGGGCAGGAGGGCGACCTCCAGGATTTAGGGCAGAAGTTCAACCTCTTAGGCCTTTAAGTGCAGCTTGAATCAGCCCTGCTGTGAGGAGGGAGCCCCAGTTTGCAGCAAACTCCTCATGTCAGGAGGAGGTGGTAGGTGAGCACATAAGTACGTAATAAGCACAGAGAAAAACATGCACAGCTGTGGGAGTCCAGGGCTCTGTGTCTGGTTGCCAGGCTGTAGCTGATCTCTGGGACATCTTCTCTACCTGGTGCCTGGTGCTAAGCCCACACACTTCCCCTGTCCTTAGCTGGTCTAACTTGTTTTTTGCCACACATTGGAAGAAGAGTTATCTTGGGCCACAGAGTAAATACACAAACACTAAGGAAGGCTGATGAGCAGAAAAGTCAATGCCCACACGATATCTGATACCATAGGGTAAGCAGTCCACACCCAGTGTGACGTCTGACACCACAGGGCAAGCAAAGTCCACGCCTACCCTGAGGTCTGACACCACAGGGTAAGCAAAGTCCATGCCCACTGTGACGTCTGACACCACAGCACAAGCAAAGTCCATGCCCACGTGAACATCTTGACATCACAGGGTAAGCAAAGTTCCCACCCACTGCGATGTCTGACACCACAGGGTAAGCAAAGTGAGTTCTTAGGTTGGACACCCCTGGGTCCTAGACCTTCATTCCTGAAGCACTCTGGAGGTTTGGATTTTCCTTTTTAAAAAAAGTTTTTTTTTTTTTTTTTTTTTTTTTGGTGGGTGGCTCACACTTGTAATCTCAGCACTGGGGGGCTGGGATGGGAGGATTGCTTGAGCTCAGGAGTTTGAGGCTTATCTGAGCAAGCCTGAGACCCCAACTCATGAAAAAAACGGAAAAACCCAGTCGGGTGCTGCTGTGAGCACCTATAATCCCAGGAGGCTGAGGCAGCAGGATGGCCACAGCCCATGTCTGAGGTTGCAGTGAGCTATGATGCCATTGCACTTTGCTCAGGGCACAGGGTAGAACTCTGTTATGACAAAAAAAAAAAAATTTTTTTTTTTTTTGAAAAGGGACTCTGGTCTAGGCATCAACTTAGGGAGTCAAGCGATCCTCCTGCCTCAGCCTCCCAGTAGATGGGTCTACAGGTATGCGCCCCCACACCCGGCTAATTTTTCTTTTCTTTTTTTAATAGACTTGGAGTTTCTCTGTGTTCCCCAGGCTGGTCTTAAATTCCTAGCCTGAAGTGCTTGTCCCAAAGTACTTGGATTACTGGAGTGAGCCACTGCACCCAGATGGACTCGCCCTTTTTGGATGCTATTGTTGAAAACCGTTGTGGCGAGTTCTTTCCTTTATGTGTAAACGCTGGAGACTGTGTTAGCCCTGGTCCCCACTCTTCGGACTTGGGAAAATATTGGGGGCTTCTACTGCTGTGTGTCCCTGGGGGAATACTCCCCCACCTTGGGGTCTAACATCTTCAAACCAGGAAAGATCAAATTTTCCAGGACAGAAAAAAGAAACATTCCCCCCCTAATGTCAGACCCGTACACTCTGGCTGTCGTGGTCTCTAGTTAAAGGACAGTGTTCATCTGTGAGAAGCTGTGTCATTGCACCGCAAGCCCCTGTGGCAAAGGAAGGATAACCTGGTCCATGCAGCCTGCTGCTGCCTCTCTGCTGAGCTCTGAGCACCCTGGTCAGAAGCAGTGCAGTGTGAACTGCCTGTGGGTGTGGGGCAGGCACACCCATGTCCGGAATAGGGGCTGTGCCAGAGTGACATCAAGTGGGCTCTTGAGTGGGCTCTTGAGTGTCTGCTGGCTTAGAGCAGTAAGAGGAGATGCAACCCTGAGACTGTGCCCTGAAGGCCCGCTGCTGGCCATAGCAGGTGAGGGCAGCCTGCTCAGGTGACCCAGTACCTGGAGGGGGGGAAAAGACCTCAGAGAGTAATGGGTAGCTTGTAAAATCCTGAACAGAATATTTTTTTCTTTTTTCTTTTTTTTTTTAGACAGAGTCTCAAGCTCTTGCCCTGCGTAGAGTGCTGTGGCATCACTGCTCACGGCAACCTCCAACACCTGAGCTTAAGCGATTGTCTTGCCTTAGCCTCCCAAGTACCTGGGACTACAGGCGCCCACCCCAACACCCAGGTATTTTTCGGTTGTAGTTGTCATTGTTGTTTGGCAGGCCCATGCTGTATTCGAACCTGCCAACTCCAGTGTACGTGGCTGGCGCTTTAACCGCAGAGCTATAGGCAGCGAACCCTAAACAGAATTTTATACCCAGAAAAATTACCTTTTAAAAATGAAAGTGAAGGCCAGGTGCAGGGGCCCACACCTATAATCCTAGCACTCTGGGAGACCAAGACAGGAGGATCCCTTGAGCTCAGGAGTTCAAGACCAACCTGAGCAAGAGTGAGACCCAGTCTTTACCAATAATAGAAAAACTAGCCTGGTGGTGTGCCAGGTGCCTGTAGTCTCAGCTACGTGGAAGGCTGAGGCAGGAGAGTCGCTTGAGCCCAGAAGTTTGAAGTTGCTGTGAGCTAGGCTGATTCCACAGCATTCTAGCCTGGGCAGCAGAGCGAGACTTGCCTCAAAAGAAAAAAAAAACAAAAGACTTTTCAAATAGACAAAAACTGAAAGAATTTGTTACTAGCAGGGCCATGCAGTAAGAAATGTTAAAAGACGTTCTGCAAGTGGAAAACAAGTGCTTGCAGAGGCGTGGATGTACACTAAAAAATGAAGATCCCTAGAAATAAAGGTAAATATAAAAGACATTGTTTGTTTTTTATACAGAGTCTCACTTTGTCACCCTTGGTTCAGTGCTGTGGCATCACAGCTCACAGCAACCTCAAACTCCCGGGCTTAAGTGATCCTCTTGCCTCAGCCTCCCAAGTAGCTGGGACTGCAGGCGCCCACCACAACGCCTGGCTATTTATAGAGATGGGGGTCTCCTCTTGCTCAGGCTGGTCTTGAACCTGTGAACTCAGAGCAGTTCACCGACCTTGGCCTCCCAAGTGCTAGAATTTTAGATGTAAGCCACAGCGCCTAGCCTATCCCATTTGTTTTTTTGGAGACAGTCTCACTATGTCACCCTTAATAGAGTGTGGTGGCGTCACAGCTCACAGCAACCTCAAATGCTTGGGTTTGAGCACTTCTCTTGCCTCAGACTCCCAAGTAGCTGGAACTACAGGTGCCCACCACAATGCTTATCTATTTTTTGTTGTAGTTGTCATTGTTTAGCAGGCCCAGGCCGGGTTAGAACCTGCCAGCCCTGGTGGACGTGGCTGGCATCATAATCACTGAGCTATGGGTGCCGAGCCTAAAAAAATTTTATTTTCATTAGTCAAGCATGGTGGTACATGCATCATCAGAGCCAGCTACTCAGGAGGCTGAGGCTTGAGCCCAGGAGCTTGAAGTCAGCCTGGGCAACAGAGCAAAGACCCATCTCTTATTAAAAAAAAAAGAAAAAGATTCTGACTAGTGGCTGGAATCAGGATATATTTTGGAAATAAGCCAAATAGAACGTGGATAAAATTTACAGTTTCAGATGTTCTTTCTACTAAAGCATTCCTTTCTAAAAACCAAATGCATACAGAAAGGATCAATTGAAAAACTGACCCTGGGTGGCGCCTATGGCACAAGGAGTAGGGCACCGGCCCCATATACCCGGGGTGGCAGGTTTAAGCCTGGCCCCAACCAAAACTGCAAAATAAATAAATAAATAAATTTAATTAAATTTAAAAAAGAAAAGAAACTGACCCCAAACCTCATAAGATTATTTGTGTCCAAGTGAAGCCAGGGTTGGGCACTCTGCCCCCTAACTTCCCCTTGACCATTCCAGGGACATCCTCCAGAGCTTGGCTTTAAATGAGCAGAACTGGAAAACCACAGGTCTGCAGGAACAGAAATCTGCAGCATGTGAACGTTGGTGGTGGTCCGCCAACATCCAGCACGTGTCGGCACCAGCCCAGGGTGTGTATCCAGCCTGTCACGGGGAAGGGCTTACACTGGGCATGGTGGTCAGGGAGCAGCGGCGCCACCAAGATGTTACCGCATGGGTTGGCTGCACCCTTGGGCAGAGTATTCTAGATGCCAGCTTGCCTGTGGACAAAGATGAAGCAGGGGTGGCCGTGGGGGGAGCCTGTGTTAGGGCTGGGATTTGTCCCCTGACATTCATCTGCTGAAGCCCTAACCCCCAGTGGGTTACGTTGAGTTCAGTAGGACTGGTGTCCTTATAAAAGGGGGAAATTAGGGCACAGAGACACAGAGGGAGAAAGAGGTGAAGAGACAGAGGGAGAAGGTGCCACCTTCATGCCCAGGAGGCTTGGGACAGACCCACCATCACAGCCTCAGAAGGAGTCTGCCCTGCCCACGCCCTGCACTCTGACTTCTGGCCTGCAGGCTGTGAGACCTGAACGTCCTGAAGCCTCTGTGAAGGCACCTAGTAAACCAATACAGCCCCAGGGTCCATGGGTGGTGAAAAGACGGGGTGTTCTGTGGAGCCCTGGGCTTCCTGTGTACAGCTGCCAAAGTGTGCTCGTGACCCTTTGCTGTGTGCAGGAGTACAAGATACTTTGAGGTGGTGCAGGGTGAATAATTATCTTTCCTGTCTGTCCTGCACCCCTGAAACAACACACACGTGTGCACAGGCAGGCTGTGCTCCATGCTTGAAGGAAGCAGGGAAGGGAATTGTGTTTGTGGGAGAAATGAAGATGGCAACCCCTCCTCTGGCTGTTGACAGGTGCCTCCCTGTTGCCTTTCCCAACTCTCACCACATGCACCTGCTGCTTGAGGCCCAACCCAATTCGCAAGCTTCCTCAAAGCCTCGGGAGATGGTGGGCGTCAGGGCTCCTCCTAAACCAGAAGGGCGGTGACAACTTGGTCAGGAGTCTAGCAGGAGGGCCGTCCTGTTTCATCCGCAGATGCAGCAGAAGTCCAGTGAGGAACCGCAGCCTCAAAGGTTTTATTTTACAGGAAAATACAGAAAAAGGGGTTCTTGGGGTATAGTGGGTGTAGTTAGCTACAGCTTGCACGGGAACAACTCCTCCGGGGACTGCCTGTCTGTCTGTCTCCACCCCTGTCCTCCTCCCTTTCCACCTCCTCTGTGTCTCCCCCCAACTCTCATCTCTCTCCCTCCCCTCTATCCTACCGCCCACGCGCCCGGGACCCCCTCCAGGGCGTGTGCGCACACGGTGCCGAGGCAGCCGTCCGGGGTGCGCGCGCGGGGCTGCAGGGTCGGGGTCCCAGCGTGGCGCGCCCTGCTCTCGGCGAAGCCAGGGGTCCCGGGTGCGCCCGCGCTCTCCTGGGTGGGCGTCCTGCGCTCGGGGAAACAGAAGCTGCACGTCTCCACGGGCTCAGGCAGCGCGCCCCCGGGGCTGTCGGCTTCCTTCGCGCGACCTGCAGAGGCGACAGCAGAGGGCGTCGGCCTGGCCCGGAGGCCCCGCACAGCCTCCCCCACCCGGCCCAGGAACCCGGGCAGTCACTAGGCTTGGCCGCCCCGGGCCGGCGACAGCAACCCCCGCGCGGCCCGGCCCCCACCCAGGCCCTGTCCCGGAGTGGCCTCCTCCCCACATGCTGTCTGAGGCCTCAGAGTCCTGAGTCCTGGAAACCCAGGCTCTTTTAGCCCGTCCCCGCCGCCCTACACACCCCCTCCTTGCCACTGAGAACAAAGACTGCAGAATGTGCCCCAAACCTCTCCCAGGAAGACGCGCTCCATTTAGAAGCAGGGGCAGTGTCAGGACCCCAGCAGTGAGGAGGGCGAGGCCCCCTCTGTCGTGCACTCACCCTGGGAAGGCTTGGCGGGGGCCGCGCAGGGCCCTGCGGGGGGCTGGCGGGAGGCCCTCTGGTCCCTCCGCCGGAGGACGCGGGCGGCGACCACCAGGACGCAGCAGAGGAACGCGCACAGGCAGAGTCCCAGCGCGCTGTAGACCAGCGCCAGCTGCTCGGCGCTCGGCAGGGGGCCCGGGGCAGCTGCAGGACGGAGGACACTGGGTCAGGGGGCCGCGCTCCCTCCGCCTCCCACGGGCTGCCTGTCCTAGGCAGTCCGCAGGGCCCCATCCTGGTCTTCATACTGGCAGCAACTTCTTCCCAGACCTCAAAGCCAACAACTCAAGCTGCTCCCTTTTTCTTGTCCTCACTTGCGGGAGGTACAGATTGGGACAGCACCTAAAGTGAACGGAAGGAGAGGACGGAGTGCAGGGTGGACGTCCCCGTCTGACCTGAACTGGGCCCTTCCGTCCCTGGGACTGCTGGGCTGGGGTGGGGGGTTGATTCCAGGAATTCCCTCAGATACCAAAATCCACACATGGCTCGGCGCCCTTAGCTCAGTGGGTAGGGCGCCGGCCAATCCACCAGGGCTGGCGGGTTGGAGCCCCGCAGGGCCTGCTAAACAACAATGACGACAACAACAACAAAACAAAAAATAGCCGGGCATTGTGGTGGGCGCCTGTGGTCCCAGCTACATGGGAGGCTGAGGCAAGAGAATCGCTTACACTCAAGAGTTTGAGGTTTCTGTGAGCTGTGATGCCAGGGTGACTGAATGAGACTGTCTAAAAAAAAATAGAAAAATAATAAATAAAAAGAAAATCCATAGATGCTAAAATTCTTGATATAAAATAGCCTAATATTTGCATATAACCTACAAAATCTTCCCAAAATATGTGTGTTATATCTAGATTTATTTGTAATACCTAATGTAATATAAATGCTGTGTAAATGGTTGCTATTCTGTATTGTTTGGGGAATGACAGGAAAAAAGTCTGTACATGTTAAGTACGGATGCAACCATCCATTTTTTCCCCCAAGTACGTTCAATCCGGGGAACCCATGGACATGCAGGGCTGACTGTACTTTGAGACTAGGATGGGTGAAATTACTAATGTGTGTGGGACAAGTGTCAACTGGGAAGGTCCTGGGGAAGTGGGTGTCTGGCCACTCATCTCAGGAGGCGAGCCTCCAGGTTCTGGAGTGTCACAAGGAGACTCCGCCCAGGGTTAATGCCGTCCCCTTGAAATTTCTCCGTATCCCAAGCTTTTCTGGAGCTTGGGGTGGAAAGACAGATCAGCCATATTTAAGAAAATGTTCTTGGCTTGGTGCCTGTAGCTCAAGTGGCTAAGGCACCAGCCACATACATCTAAGCTGGCGGGTTCAAATCCAGCCTGGGCCCGCAAAACAATGATGGCTGCAACCAAAAAATAGCCGGGCGTTGTGGCAGGTGTCTGTAGTCCCAGCTACTACAGGGAGGCGGAGGCAGGAGAATCGCTTGAGCCCAGTAGTTGGAGGTTGCTGTGAGCCATGATGCCACAGCACTCTACCCAGGGCGACAGATTGTGGCTCTGTTTCAAAAAAAAAAAAAAAAAAAAAGAAGGAAAGGAAACGAAAGGAAGGAAGGAAGGAAATGTTATCATGACATGGACCGATGTGTGCCACGTACTTCCCACACAGGCTCTTCCTTGATCTACCTATTCCAAGGGAAGACAGATTACTCCCGTTTAAAAAAAAAAAAAAAAGAGATACAATTCCTATACCGTCAAAGTCACCATTTTAAGGCATACAGTTCAGTGGTTTTAGCATATTCACAACGTTGGAAAAAATCACTGCTATCTAACTTGGGACAATTTCGATCAGGCTAGCAGAAACCTGGTCCCATCAGTAGCCACAGCCCCTGGCAGGCCGTGTTCTGTCTCTAAGGTTGTGGCCATTCTGGAATCTCACACCACTGGAGTCACAATCTGTCTCTCTGGCTGTGCCCGTTCTGGAATCTTACAGCACTGGAGTCAGTCTGTGGCATTCTGCGTCTGGCTTCCTTCACTTAGCACAGTGTTTTAGACTGCCATGTAACAGAACATGAGCCTTTTATGGCCAAATAATAGTCCTCTGTGTGGCTAGATGTCCTGTTCACCCATTCCTCAGCTGAGGGGCATTGGAGCTGCTCCACTTCCCGACCTCTGTGAGTGACATTGACTCTTGCGTGCACTCTCGGGGGTATGCCCAGGAGGCAGGTGGCTGAGTACTAGGATACCTGTTTCACTATTTGAGGAACTGCCAGGCTGCTTTCTACAGCACCCCTATCACTTCATGCTCCATTGTGCAGATGGAAAACTCAGTCTCTAAGTCACATTGTCCCCAACCTTGGGCCTGCACCTGGGAAGCAGGTCTAGCTACTCCCAGGCTAGTGCTTGGGACCAGCAGAACATAGCAAGCCCACCTACAACAATGCCCCACTTCCTTACACATGCTCTTAGATTTGGGAGTTTCACAAAGTGATGGACTTGCAGAACCCTTAACAGTCATCAGTGTCAACCTGACATTTACAGAAGGGAGATGGGAGCTCGGAGTGAGCTGTTACATCCCAAGGTGCTAGTGCTGTGCTTGGAACTCAGAGAGGCCATGAGGAGGGAAGCTAAGACACCCCGAATGCACGCTGGCTCTGTGGTTCTCAGAACCTGCAAACCTGGTGTGACAGAGACCACTCACCTCTGGGATCAAGAGGAAACATCCGCAGCATGGAAGCTGGCAGCCCTGCTGCACAGACAGAATCGTCGGGTGTGAGACTTTTTCTGAGTGGAAATGAATCACCATGTTGATTCGAGGATGAAGACTAAATGTTTGAGTTTTGTTTCAAAGGATTTTAGTGTGAGAGTCCAGCACCCAGATCCCGCTCTCAGGCTGCAAGAGTAGAGATGGCTCCCAGAGCTCGGCCACCTGACACCATCCCCTTCGGGACTCCTCTCTTTATCCAGTGGAATGCCAAGGAGCTGACACTGTGCCAGTCCTGGTCCTGCTAGGACTCAAGGAGGCCTGGCAAGGTGGGGTTTGCTCCCTTGAGAGCCCTGAGATGTGTGGCGGGAGAGGCTGGTGCAGGAGAAGCAGGCAGGGGGCCATGCCCATGCTTTGTGTTAGATCGTATGAAGGAACAGATGGGCACAGGATGGAGAGTCCTCCCGCATGGCTCACTGTCTGCTGTTCCCACCAGCAAAGAAGCCCAGTTCCAAGCTCTTGTCAGAAAGGGGTGCATTCTCTGTTCTAGTGCAAAAATCAAGTCCAGAGAACCGCCCCTGGAGGTTCAGTTTCCAGGTATAACCACCAGGCTGTTTACTTCTAAGCTGATTTTGTTTTTTCAAACTTTTTTTTTTTTTTTGCAGGTTTTGGCCGGGAGTGGGTTTGAACCTGCCACGTCTGGCATATGGGGCTGGCACCCTACTCCTTTGAGCCACAGGCGCCGCCCTTCAAACTGTTTTCAAAGCCTTTTCTCCCCTAAAAATACAATTCTCCCAGCCTGCTGCTGCCCCCAGCTCGGTTACACTTTGCCCTTCAGGGGCAGGACTGGGCCTCAGTGCAGTGCAGGGTGGGAGACTTAGGGACTTCAAGCCTGAGATCCACAGCCACAACTAAATGTGGCTCTGGATGTTTTACTCAACTTCTTCGGGTCTCAGTTTCCTCATCTGTAAAATGGGTACCATATTCCTCTCTCTCGGCATTGTGGTTTGGCAGCAGGCAGCAGGGGCCTGGGTGGAATGTTCTAGCAAGTCACCAAGCATCCCCTTGCTGAACTGCTCAGCCAGCCCCAAGGGGGGTCGCTACTGGGAATGGGAGCAGTGAGGCAGGGAAGGCAGGTGGGCTGGGGTGCTACAGGATCTCCACGCCTTGGGCCTGGCTGTCTCCTGTGCATGTCTTGGGATGTGGCATCCTGAGAATGGTCATGGTCCTTCCTACCATCCCTGGCCTCCTTGTGGCAGAGCTGGGGGACACTGTGGGTGTCTTATGGCTGTTCCTCTGGCTGCTCCCAGAACTCTGCCAGTTTTCCTCTGACCTCGCTGACTGCCCCTCTGGGGTCCTCTTCCTCTGCAGACCCCTTGGATGCTCCTCTCCCTGTGCAGGGCTTCCTCCTTGGCCCCTGAGCACCATTTCTCATTCCTATGACTCCAGTTGCCATCTTCTAGAGCAACATAATCCCCAAATTGAAGTTGTCCAGCTGAGATGCTCTTCAGAGCTCCAGACTCTTTTGGTGGTCCTGGCTGCCCCCAAGACTGGCACCACCCTCATGTGGGGTTCCCAACTCTGAGCTCCCTTGGTCCGAGTCCTGGTCTCGGTGGACAACTCAGCCCCCCACTACATGTAGTAGGTTGAATGGTAGTCCCCTAAAGATGCATCCCCTTGTAACTTGCAAATGGGACCTTATTTGGGGAAAAGATTCTTTGCAGGTGTACTAAGTGAAGAATCTAGAAATGAGGTCATCCTGGAAGTGGGTGGGCCTTAGATCCAATGGCAGCCATCCTCAGAAGAGAGAAGGGGAGGAAACAGATGTGGGAGAGAAGCCACGGAAGATGGAAGAGAGCTTAGGCGTGACCACAAGCTGCCTAAAGCTGGAAAAGGCAGGAAAGGGTCCTCTTGAATCTTGGGAGGGAGCGTGGCTCTGCTGACACCTTGGCTTGAGAATTCTGGCTTCCAGAACCCTAAGATGATTAACCTGTGTTGCCATGCTGTCTGTGTGCAGAACACAGCCCTGAGGAGTGGCCTCTTCCTGCCATAAGACCTGGGCTCTTTCCACCTGGCAAGGGCCATGGGGCCTTCAGTGCCCAACTGTTCTGCATGCTTGTCAACCTGAGTCACTCCAGAGCCCACAAGAACCCTATTATGATCCTCACAGTGGGGACAGTAGGCCAGGTGGTCCTGAAATCTCTCTGGCTGGCCAGGGGCATGCTGACAACACCACCTACAGGTCTTGACTTGGGATCTGGAGGACCCATGGATGGAACCTAGGAGCCCTATGACTTGTATAAATACAAACAAATGTTCAGGGCGGTGACTGTGGCTCAGTGAATAGGGCGCCAGCTCCATATACTGAGGGTGGAGGGTTCAAAACCTGGCCCTGGCCAAACTGCAACAAAAAATAGCCAGGCGTTGTGGTGGGCGCCTGTAGTCCCAGCTACATGGGAGCTGAGGCAAGAGAATCTCCTAAGCCCAGGAGTTGGAGGTTGCTGTGAGCTGTGATGCCACAGCACTCTACCTAGGGTGCTAAAGTGAGACTCTGTCTCTACAAAAAACAAAAATAAAAACAAAGAACAAATGTTCAAGCTAGACGTGGTGGCTCACACTTGTAATCCTAGTACTTTGGGAGGCCGAGGTAGGTGGATTACTTGAATTCAGGTGTTCGAGACCAGCCTGAGCAAGAGCTGAGACTTAGCGAGACCCTGTCTCTACTAAAAATAGAAAAACTAGCTGGATGTGGTGGCGGGCAGCTGTAGTCCCAGCAATTTTGTTTTGTTTTGTTTTGTTTTTTTTTGAGACAGAGCCTCAAGCTGTCACCCTGGATAGAGTGCTATGGCATCACAGCTCACAGCAACCTCCAACTCCTGGGCTCAAGCGAGTCTCTTGCCTCCACCTCCCAAGTAGCTGGGACTACAGGTGCCCGCCACAGCGCCCAGCCATTTTTTGGATGCAGCTGTCATTGTTGTTTGGTGGGACTGGGCTGGATTCAAACCCACCAGCTCAGGTATACATGGCTGGCGCCTTAGCCCATTGAGACATAGGCGCCAAGCCTGTTTTTATTTTTTTACTTCTCATTTCCTGCATTATTGTCTTATTTTATGCTTAGTTGATTTATTTATAGTGAAATGTTTAAATTATTTTCTCATTTCCTTTTGTATACATTTCACAGTTATTTTCTTTTTGAATACCATGGGAATTACATTTAACATCCTATACTCTAACACTACCTTGAATGTATACAGCTTAACTTCAATAACATCAAAAACTGTATTCATTGAACAGTTTTATCTCTACTCCTTTCAGTTGTTGATGTCACAGAATTACATCTTTATACTTGTGTGCCCCCAAACATAACCTAAATATATTTATTTATTTATTTATTTTGAGACAGAGCCTCAAGCCGTTGCCCTGGGTACAGTGCCATGGCATCACAGCTCACAGCAACCTCCAACTCCTGTGCTCAAGCGATTCTCTTGCTTCAGCCTCCCAAGTAGTTGGGATTACAGGCGCCCACCACAACTCCTGGGTATTTTTTGGTTGCAGCCATCATTGTTTGGCAGGCCCGGGCTGGATTCAAACCCACCAGCTCTGGTGTATGTGGCTGGCAACTTAGCTGCTTGAGCTACAGGCTCTGAGCCATAAACTAAAAATTCTTTGAAATTCAGTAGCCTCTTAAAGTATACAGAAAACAAATGTGGAGTTACACGCTAAAGTTACAATGACACTAGCTTTTATTTTATTATTATTATTATTTGATACAGAGTCTTGCTCTGTCACCCTTGGTAGAGTGCCGTGACATCACAGCTCACAGCAACCTTGGGCTTAAGTGATTCTCTTGCCTCAGCCTCCCAAGTAGCTGGGACAGGCACCCGCCACAATGCCCAGCTATTTTTTGTTGTAATTGTCATTGTTGTTTAGTGGGCCGGGGCCGGGTTCAAACCCACCAGCCCTGGTGTATGTTGCCAGCACCCTGACCACTGAACTATGGGTGCTGAGCCAAAACAAGCTTTTAGGCCAATATTTAAGACTTTTAAAATATTAGTCTCTTAAATCACTTATAAACAGAAAGTGCAATTACCAACTGTTGTTATAATAATACTAGCTTTTTTTTTTTTGAGACAGAGCCTCAAGCTGTCACCCTGGGTAGAGTGTCGTGGCATCACAGCTCACAGCAACCTCCAATTCCTGGGCTCAAGCGAGTCTCCTGCCTCCGCCTCCCAAGTAGCTGTGACTACAGGCGTCTGCCACAACGCCCGGCCATTTTTTGGTTGCAGCCGTCATTGTTGTTTGGCGGGCCCTGGCTGGATTTGAACCCGCCAGCTCAGTTGTACGTAGCTGGCGCCTTAGCCCGTTGAGCCATAGGTGCTGAGCCAGTCCCAGCAATTTTGGACGCTATGGCAAGAGGATCACTTTAGCCCAGGAGTTTGAGGTTGCTGTGAGCTCTGATACCATAGCATTCTACCCAGGGCAACCGAATGATACTCTGTCTCAAGAAAAACAAAACAAAACAAAACAAAACAAAAACGAAATGTTTTTTCTCTAATGGTTTCCTAAAACGTCCTCTTCTCTTCCGTTATATGCGGGGCTACCGTCCTCAGCTATACGAGAGGCAGCTGTGCCTTTGAACAGAGCCCAGGGAGTCAGTGTCCTGGCCACTTCTATGCTCACACTGGTTGGACACTATGGTCATCGGCCACCACTGGCTCTTATTATTGAATCCGTGCATACAGAAACACCTAGGTTGCTGTCACAATTTGTCTGTTTTTTTTTTTGAGACAGAGCCTCAAGCTGTCACCCTGGATAGAGTGCTGTGGCTTCACAGCTCACAGCAACTTCCAATTCCTGGGCTCAAGTGAGTCTCTTGCCTCTGCCTCCCAAGTAGCTGGGACTACAGGCGCCCACCACAACGCCCAGCCGTTTTTTGGTTGCAGCCGTCATTGTTGTTTGGCGGGCCCGGGCTGGATTCGAACCCGCCAGCTCAGGTGTACATGGCTGGCGCCTTAGCCCGCTGAGCCACAGGCACCGAGCCTTGTCTGGTATTTTGATAAGTATATCTCAATACCCTTGGTTTCTCTGTCACCTTCTGTGCTCTGACACATCTTGGAATGTCATTCTGAGAAGTCACCAGTGCCTGGTGCTAAGTGTGGTGGCACAGAATGGGCTTTCCACCCCTCCCAACATCCATCCCGGTCCTTGTCATCTTTGGTCTCTATTATTGCCCCAGATAGCCTCTCATAGGACGCTTGCACCCATCATCACATACATTTGCCCTGGGGGCAACAGGGGTCTCCCTACTGTGCTCTCCTTGTCCATGACTTTCCCTGCCTCCAGCAGGGCCCGCTTGTCATTCTCTCTAACCCTGAATGCTCCCTGCCTCTCTTGGGACACTGCACACGGTGGGGTCGAAAACTGGGGGACTGACCCGTCCTGCCTCTGTTCCCCACGGGGAGCAGGCCGTGCTGACTTGGAGTTGTCTTTCTTGGCCTTCTGGACCAGAGTCTGACTCCTTTGATGTACGAGGCTTCTAAACCTCCCCCATCCTCTTTCCCTCCTGCCCCACATCTGGTCAAGTTGGTAAGAAAGGCTATGGCTCCTTCATTAGGTAGGGGGCAGGGATACTGTCACCTGGAGGTCCCCAGTATTATAAAACCCCAGGCCAGTGTCTTGTCCTGCCATCTCAAGCCATTTCCAGACCAGCTTGGGAGGCAGCAGGCCCTTCCCTACCCTTGCCAGAGACTCATTGCTAGTGACAGGGTCTGCTGTACCCTCGGGAGCATGTGGAGTCATCACTCTCAATGATCAAAGCAGACTGGGCTGCAGGCCCCTCCTGCTTCTGCCCAGTGGCCCCATGCTCCCCGCACAGGGCTCCTCCCGGCCAGGGTCCCCTGCCCCTTGCAGCATTTTCACATGCTGCCCCCTGTGCCTGGATCGCTCCATCCTGTCTCACAAACATGTCCCCTCTCAGTGAGCAGACGGCGCAGAGCATGCCTGGGCCTGATATCAATCCTCCCTTATAAGCTTCACAACCACGTGGAACCAGGGCCCAAAGAGTCGGGTAGCTTCCTCAAAGCCTCAAGGTGTGAGGGATGGAACCAGGGTCTGGCTCAATCCTTGACATCCCACCCGTGTGCCTAAGGGCCCTCCTTGGGGAAGCCCCCCGCCCCCACCCCACCTCACCCCCTTGCGCTGAGGCTCATTTGCGTCAGTCTAGGCCACAATCTGTCCTTCTGTTCACAGCCAGTTCTGTGGATCAGCACAGGACCTGGCCTGCTCTTGCCATCTTGCCACGTACAAAAAGCACTGCACAGTGACGCCAGTGATGTGTCACACCCAGGAACGGCAGGACTGAGCAGGATGCCAAGAAACCTGGAGTGGGGCTGAGGGGCCTCGGCAGGTGTGGGTGGAGTGGGGAGCGAGCAGAACTCAGGGAGACAGGGGCAGGCAGCCATCGACTGTGGGCAGCCGGATGCAGCATGGTCACATGGTACCCTCCTCTCCTTGTCCTCAGACAGGTCCTCATCTGGGGCCCTCCCTGAGCACGTGTCTCTGTGCTTCCTGTCTACTGTCCACACCAGGCCCAGCTGCTATCCCACTAGGCATGCTGACCTGAGCCCAGACTGCTGGGAGGCCCAGGCAGGGCCCAGGCACGGGAGACAGGCCAGGGAGCCCCGGCCACACCAAGCCCAGTGTGGCAGCTAATGCGGCAAAGTGAGGCACGGAACTGCCAAGCCCAGTGGCTCCCAGCACCTCCTTACTCTGGCCCCAGGCACACATTCTGGGGGCTCCATCCCGGAGCCAAAATGAAGCTCCGAGGTTCTGTCCAGTGCCCTCTGGGGAGGGGTGTGGCTGGTGGTCATAAGCAGAAGGGGGCTACCCTAGCCCATGGACAAAGGTGTACCCTGAGGGAGCTAAAATTCTGCGGACACTACTCTGGGTCTTCCACGGTGGACAGACTGTGGAGCCTAGAGACAGGGCCGGAGTCCAGCTTGGCCGAGACCCACTGTGTGGCTCTCAGCGAGTCACTCTGGGTTTTGAGACTTTGTCCCTCAACCCGTGAAGTGTGCAGGAGTGATCTGAAGGGGAGCCTATTGCATGGAGGTGGGAAAGTTGCTGGGTTCGGGGTCAGGGATCAGATGCACCACAGGACACAGGGAAGGCACGCAGGCCACCAGACTCCAGAGACACAGGCATGGCCACTGGCCTCAGGCTGGGCTGACCACTCCCTGCATGCATGGGGATCTGCCACTTTTTTTTTTTTTTTTTTTGATACAGCTCCTCAAGCTGTCACCCTGGATAGAGTGCTGTGGCTTCACAGCTCACAGCAACCTCCAATTCCTGGGCTCAAGCGAGTCTCCTGCCTCTGCCTCCCAAGTAGCTGGGACCACAGGCGCCTGCCACAACGCCCGGCCATTCCTTGGCTGCAGCCATCATTGTTGTTTGGGGGGCCTGGGCTGGATTCAAACCCGCCAGCTCAGGTGTACGTGGCCGGCGCCCTAGCCCGTTGAGCCACAGGCGCCGAGTCGATCTGCCACTTTTTTGCTGCTCCTCCTACCACGACCTGTCTTCCACTTTCCTGCCCTTGAATCTGGTGGCTTTGTGGCTTGTTTGAGTAATAAAATGCAACATGGTGATGTGATGTGATTTCCTGGCCTAGGTGGCCAGAGGCTTGTGTGCTCCTTTCTCTGACACTCCTGACACCATAGGGAGGACAGACCTGGCGAGCATGTTGGTCCCAGGAGGCTGTAGAGCACAAGCAGCATGGCCACCCCAGCAAGCCAGCTTTGACTGATAAGAAATTGTAAGCCACTGGGTTTGGGGACGGTTTGTTATGCAGCACCAGCTAACTGGTAAGAACCTCCACCTCAGGCACATGTGCCCTGCCGTTTGGTGCTGTGCCACTGGGCTCTGGCCTCACAGAAGTGACATTGTCATGAGGAAACTCACAGCACAGGAAAGAAACCCATCAGCCCTGAGAGCCAGAGGCCTGCTGTTTCCCTACGGGCAGGCCAAGGGCAGATCAAGTGTCATCTTGAGTGTTTAAGGATCCACACGGCCTCTCCTTCCTGCCTTCCCTGATGCCACAAAAGCAGGTGAGCCAGGGAAGGTTGGCTGGGATTCCTGATTGGATCCTTTCCAACACCTGGCACTTACTAGATGCCCAGCTCAGTGGGACTTTCTTACCATGCCCAAAGTGGCCATCTCCCACCACAAACGTTTTTAGGAAAATCTCCTTCTCATTCTTAGGAAGCATCTCTTGCCCTAAATGGCATCCCCAGTGTTGGTGGAAGGCAAGCAAGAGCCTCCTTGGGCAAATGCTTGCACAGGTAAGTCTGCCAGTCACTTTCTGCCTGTTTCAAGGCCTGGCCTCCTGCAGCAGTCTCTGTTACAAGGCTCTCCTCTGCCAGGTCCTCTCTCCTGCTCTGTAGACTGCTGGAAACTTTGCCTAAACTCTTTTTCTATACAGGGATGACAGCTCTAGCTTCTGGCTGTTGGCCCGGACTCTGGGCTTCTCGCACTGCAGGCTCTCCTATCCAGGCCTGGTGCATGGCCTCTTGCCCATTCAGACCCTGTATGACACCATTCAGGCCAACTTCAGATGGCTTACCTGGACCTGCCTTTGAGCCTCTGTGCTCTGATCCCTGGTACCTTCCCGAGATGTCTGAGCTGGTTTCGGCCTCCCCACTCTGCTGTCTCCTGAGCTCTGGCGGGAGGTTCACTCTGCCCCTGAGCTTGCCCTCACAGAAGTATGTGCATTGCTTGGGGTGCTGGCCACAGATGGAGATGCAGCTGATGCAGTCCCTCAGGAGAAGGTCATAGTACTTGCCTTGTTCCTTGCGGCAGAGCGACTCTGGGAGACAAAAACAAGTGATGCTATAGTGTGAGCCTCAAAGGACATTAAAGTAAAAAAAAAAAATTACAGTACAATTGATTACCAAAAGCAATCTCAGAGTAAGCTATGACCTTTCACAAGATACAACTGAAGGCTATGCATTGTCCTCTAAGAACTGTTTTAGCTACACTGCACACAGTCTGATATGTAGTAGTTTTCCAGTATCTACTTCAAAGTGTTTTTACTTTTCATTATTATTTCCTTTGACCTATACATTCTTTAAAGGTTCCAAACATGTAAAGATTTTCTAGTTATCTTTTAAAATTGATATCTAGATTACACTGTCATGTAAGATCTCTACTTATATTTTTCAAGCCTCATCAAAGAAAAGCATATTTCAAATTAACATAAGGAATGTAGAGGAGAAACAAGAATCTTCTTTGATAAGTGGGGAAGGGGCTGGAAAGAATGGGGTAAAGCTCACATTAACAGTGTTTTCACTTTCTTAATAATATGCATATAAATGAGAATTCTAGCAGCTTAGACAGATATCAGTGCCAAGGTAGAGAAGGCAGGGAAACTAAAGTCCAGGCATACTTGCTTTAAGACAGTATGCATTAAACAGTCTATTTGGGATAATCATTTACCTCACGGAAAGCCTCAGAATATGTTTAACATGAAAGTTTTTATGTGAAAGAGGCAAGTTTTTTCCTTAAAATAAGATTCTATTTATATGAAAATGTAGCTCTTACAGATTTTAAAGACACATTTCAGAAGCGGTGAAGGACAGTGATTAAGAACACAGACCTCAAAGCCAAACAGACTTGGGCCATCCCTGGACCCACCACAGGTGAGGATGGCAGGCAGTGCAGCCTCCGCGTCCCCATGCCCAGCAGCGTTTCTAAGAGACGGCTAGTGACAGCACTGACCTCTCACAGCCAGAGTGCCCAATACAGGGCTTGGCCAACAGCAAATGCTCAGTTAATGGAAGTTTTGAGTAGAATATTCATTTGAGCCTCTTCACATTGCAGACATACACCCATCATTACTTATGTCCTTGGCAAAGAAAAGGAAAGAAAGACCAGAAAGATCATGGGATTGAGACCTCAGGTGAAACACAGTCTGGCTCTGCCCCACTCCCAGGGCCCACTGACTCTCACAGGCACTGACTGTTCCTCCCATGGCAGAGGTAGCCCAGCAGTGGTGTCCTCAGGGCTTCCTGTGACTCCCCCCAGAGACCCCAGCATGGCTTTTGCAATTGGTGCCTGAGCATCCCAGACCACTGACCCTCACTGCCTGACCTCACAAAGCCCTGCCCCCTCACGACTTGATAATCCCTGCCCAGTGCCTTTGCACACACTGGTCTCTCTCCTGGGTGCCTCCCCCTCATCCAATTCTGCCTAGTGTTGACCCAGCACCTGGAGATGGCCCCTCCCATGGTGGCGTCTGATGGTACTTTCCCTTCCTACCTTGAAGTACAGTCATTTCTCCCATCAGATGGCACCCTCTCTAAAGGGTCATACCAGATTCCTATTTCCATGGGGCTAGGGGGTCCATATATTTTGTGGGATGAAACAATGAATGTTCTAATTCATTAATGAGCAGTGATTCAGAGTCATGATTTTGGCATCAGAGTCCTAGCTTCAGATCTTGGTGTTTCTACTTTTATCTGTGTGACCTTGGATAAGCCACTTAGCCTCTCTTAGTGCTGCCCAGTGAGTACTTAGCAGGCATCAGGCCCGCACTGGGCCCAAGTCAGACCTGGCCCTGCAGCCGGGGAGGGCACAGTCTAGTGGTTGAGTTGGACACAAAACAAATACAGACGAAAGAGCATAAAACAAATACAGATGAAAGTGCATAAAGCAGATTATGGCAAGTACTATCATGGAAAAGAACAAATTATAAAAAAGAATACCCAGCAGCAGATATTTTTGAAGACAATCAAGCTGGATATGGCCTGAGTAGTAGATTATGTTAAGGAATTACTATTGGAGTGGTAAGACTCATAAGGGTCCTTATGTATTAGAGACTCATAAGCTAGTATTTACAGGCAAAATTGTCTGAGATTTTGGATTTGCTTTAAAATACCCAAGCCAAAAAAAAAAAAAAATTGGTTGGGAAATTAAAGTCAGGACTTTTATGATTTTTGAAGTAGATGATGGGTACACAGGGATACTGTGCTATTTTGTCCATGTATGTGTTTGATAATTTCTATAATAAAATATTTCAAAAGAAAGTAACAACAGGGGGAAAGAGGGCCTCATTTCTACTGAGTAGTCAGAGAAGACCTCTGACATTTGGGCTGAGACCTGAAGGTTGAGGAGGAGGCAGCTGAGGGGGGATGAATGAAGGAAATGCATTCCAGGCAGAAGGAAAGGCAGGTGCAAAGGGCCTGAGGCAGGAAAGGGTGCAGCATGTTCAAGAAACCAAAAGGGAGCAGTGTGGCCAGAGCAGAAGGACAGAGGGCCACACTGTACATCTCCTCCACAATCCCCTCCTCAGCTACCTGACTGCAGAGGGGCCAGAGGTACCTCTGGGGGGAAGGGGATAATCCAGCTGTCCCCTGGGCTCGGGCCCCAGAACTCACTGCAGAAGGCGGCACAGGTGTGCTGGTTCCGATGGCTGCAGGTAGGTTTGCAGGAGATGCAGGTTCGCAGCAGGGGATCCCAGTACTGCTCTTCAGGGCAGGAATCCATGGCCATCCCATCCACAGACCCTGTGGAGCAGAGAGAAACATGAGGAGCATCCAGGGGCAGGTGGCAGCAACCTGACCTCCATTTCTGACTGGAGCCCTGGATCCTTCCCTTCTCACCTTCCCACACACATTCTGTCTCAGCAGGCAGAGGAGCCAAAGCTGGCTGCCGACCCAGTTGCATGACCGGCAGTGTGGGGCAGCCACCTCACCCCTCTGAGCCCCGGGTTCCCTGTCTGTGAACCAGCAGTTCTGAGCTCCCAGGCTGTCCCACCCCTACCCTCTGTCTCAAGGCACCATGCCTCTGCCGGACATGCCACCCTCACAGGCCTCCCCTTTGCATAAGGTGTTCTTTGCCCCCACTCGCAGTCCTCGCTGGCTATTTCTGCCTCATCCTTGAGATCTCTGCTTTTTTTATTTTCTTTTTCTTTTTTGGAGACAGAGTCTCACTTTGTTGACCCCAGAGTACCATGGTGTCACAACTCACAGCAACCTCAAATTCTTGGGCTCAAGCTATTCTCTCACCTCAGCCTCCTGAGTAGCTGGGACTATTTTTAGAGGTGGGGTCTCGCTCTGGCTCAAGCTGGTCTTAAACCTGTGAGCTTAAGCAATTCCCCTGCCTCGGCCTCCCAGAGGGCTGGGATTACAGGTAGGAGCCAAGTCCCCCAGCCGAGATCTCAGCTTAAACTTTAGTTCCTCATGGAACCCACTCCGACCTTGTCCCGACTAGTACATAGCCCTCCTTCTGCACACTCACACAACCGTTTGTCACTGGCACTTCCTTCTTTATGTATGGCTCTTTGTTCCTGGGTCTTACACTATGTGTCACCTGGCAGGTCTGCACCTAACTCATGTTCACTGCTAGGTCCTTGGTGCTTGGCTAGTGCTAGAGATGGGCAGGTGCTCATTAAATGAATGGAGTTTTAAAAAGTAGACCCAATCAGTGCCTCTCATACAGCAAGGACTCGATAAATGCCAATTTTCTTTCCTTTTTCTTTTTTACTGAGGTGTGAAACATGCATAGTGATGTGTAATGTGCACAGCCAGGTGAGAGTTCACACACACACACACACACGGGGCCCTTGCATCCACGCGGAAATGGAGGACATCTCCCATGCTTCCTGGGCCTTCCCGTCCAGTGCCGACTGTCAGAGGCAACTGCTGCTGGGCTCCTTGTTGCCACAGGCTGATGCTGCCTGTTCTTCACCTTCTGTGACTGTGCCACTCAAGACCTGAGACCTCTGTCCACAATCTCATAGGCTAGTCTGTGCTGCCGCAAGTCTCACACCATGAGGACCAGCACCTTCTCCCAGAGTTTGTCTGATTTCATGACATTTGCTTCCTCAACAACTTCACCTTTTAAGCATTTTGCAAGGCATTCGCTTATTCTTTAATGAAAGCAAACTGGAAGAAGACCAGTGGCTTCCCATTTAACATGGTACCCTGAGCACGTGAAACCCTGTGCGCTGACAGTAAGGCAGAAGTTTCTATGGCAGGGAACAGGTGTCAGTGACATTCTGGGATTTGGCAGGACTGAGTGCCTGGGTGCAAGTTAAGACCACTCCATTTTGGTGCCCCCGAGGCAAGGAGGCTGTTTTGAGCCACAGAACCCCAGCAACTTTCCAGAAGCAGAGGCCCCAGCTGCCTCTGACCACAGGGCCAGGCAGAAGGCAGCCACTATGAAAACTCATATACAACCCCACCCAAGCAGAGGACTGGGTTTTCGGCAGGCACAACCGAGGGCGGTAGACAAGTCCTTCCTGACAACAGGGGGTTGGCGAGGCTCTTCCTCCTGAAGTCAGTCTCCATCCCACCCCCTGCCTCTACAATCCAGGGTGCAGCCGGGTCTGCAGGTCACCTCCCTCTCCCGTCTGCAGCTGGCAGGAAATCAGAAGACTCTGCTCTGGGAAAAGAGACCTAGAGGCACTGATAGCAGGAGATTCTCCCAGGAAGATGGTCAAGTCCCGGCCTGATCACACAATCCCTGCAAATGTGCATCAGCATCAGTTGTGTCCTTCCACCTCCCAGAATCCCCATTTGCCTGTCAGTGCCTCAGTCTGAGCTGTAAACCAATAGTCAAGCTCCCCCGATGCGGAGGCACTAACTGCAGCGGGAAAAGGCACAGAAGTCAAGCAGAAGGCAGGCCCCTGGGGCTAACCCCCGTGATGCCAGGACAGAGGAAAATGGAGACAGCAGCAGCAACCGACATCTTCAGGAATATGAGGAAGATTTTACATTCATGAACCACGACAGTTGACCATTTAAAAAGAATATTCATAAAACAAATTTAAATTATTAGAAATTAAAAATGCAACATTTGGCTCAGTGCCTGTGGCTCAAGCAGCTAAGGCGCCAGCCACATACACCTGAACTGGTGGGTTCGAATCCAGCCCGGCACGCCAAAAAACAATGATCGCTGCAACCAAAAAATGGCCGGGCGTTGTGGCAGGCGCTTGTAGTCCCAGCTAATTGGGAGGGGAGGCAGGAGACTCGCTTGAGTTCAGGAGTTGGAGGTTGCTGTGAGCTGTGTTACCATGGCATTCTATCCAGGGTGACAGCTTGAGGCTCTGTCTCAAAAAAAAAAAAAAAAAAAAAGAAAAGAAATAAAAATGCAACAGTCACAACAAAAACATCAGGCAAAGGGTTGGAAGATATAATTGAAGAAATTTCCCAGAAAATAGGAAACAAAAGGTATGAAAAAATTATGAGACTGTTTCAGGAGGCACCAAGTTTACCTGATGACTTGAGGGACATTCGCTGCCACATGGAAAGAGACCCTCAACTGTCCGTTCAGGAAATTCTCACAAACTAGGATGCATCCTTGTGAAATCTGATAGCATCAGAGACTGAAATGCATCCGAGACCATCAGAGAGATTCTAAAACCTTCTTGAGAACAAGCAGGTTACCCAGAAAACTTTGCTTGTGAGGAAGTGAGGCACGTGGCACAAGCTCTGCTGGGACGTGAAGGGAGTGAGGTCAGGGAGGACAGAGAGGGGGAGTTCCAGAGAGTAGGGCATCAGCCCCATATACCGAGGGTGGTGGGTTCAAACCCATCCCTGGTCAAACAGCAACAAAAAATAGCCGGGTGTTATAGCGGGTGCCTGTAGTCCCAGGTACTCAGGAGGCTGAGACAAGAGAATTGCCTAAGCCCAAGAGCCCAAGACGTTGTTGTGAACTGTGATGCCACGGCATCTACCAAGGGTGACAAGTGAGACTCTGTCTCTAAAAAAATCAAAAAAGGAGCTATTTAAGCTGGCCACCTCTGTACTTCACTTCACATATTTGGGCCTTGAGGGGGAAATGGACCTCTCAGCCTTTGCTCCCTTATACTTTCCCACAGAGCTATCAGAAAGAGGCACTGACCAAAGACAGGAGTATTTCTTTAGTGAAGACTGGGAGGAGCAGGTGTGGTGCTTTGAGGCCCAGAAGGAAATGGATCGGATCCACTGCATAGGGCAGAGCAAGCAGGAGTTGCTGGTAGCCCAAGCATATACCCACTACAAGGGGGACCTCTTGGGGGGCTAGGTGCTGAAGACAGTAGCTCAGCGAGCACTAAAACTCCCCAGCACAGGGGACGGGACCCAGATCTACCTGTTTGAAAATGTGGACAATGCCCAGCAGTTCAAGCCAGGCAAGGATGGATACCCTGGATCTGAACCTGAAGATCACAGAGGACTGTGGCAGAAGCAGCAAGGCATTGCTGCTTCCATATAGCATACAGGCATTCAATGGACTGGACCAGGCTGGCTCCACACTTGCCAGAAAGGTGTTGGAGGATGGGCTCCCTGTGCATGATGGGAAAGGAGATGTGTGGAAGTGCCCCTACAACGTTACCAGCAAGATAAAGGTGCCCAGGAAAGCTGTCCCTTCCCAGCAGCCATAGCTATGCTGAGGAAGCCCCACCTCCAGTTCATTCTGGCCATTGGTGTGGCCCTGGCTGCTGGATGCTCAGGCTGGTGCTACATGTGAACAATCCATCACGCCATGCCAGCATCCTCCTCCCAAATGACCACTGGCCCACTACCATCTCTACCCCTGACTGAATTATCACCTCAGATGACTTTTTTTTTTTAAATGCTGGGTTTGGGAAAGCAAGCAACTATAGGCGGAAAGCCTATATGTGGCTTTTACTCAATGCATGCTGAAAAGACAAGTAAAAAAGTCATTTTAGAACCTGACTGGGAGAGACTGGGATAGAACTACATAAAAGTCTATAGCCTAGTCCCAGAGGCAGTAAATGCCTGAGAGACAAAGGCTGGACATGAGAGGCAGGGGCTTGCAGGCAAGCCAACTGTATATCTTAGCAATCTCCGGTAGGTTCTCTGAGGATGAATTACTGCCTCCAAGTGGTCTGGTTAAAGGTCAGGTATTCAAACAACCTCCTCCCCTGGAGTCTTATTTTTGTTTAAGTAAAGTAGTTTAGGGTATGGTTGCAATTAAAAGTCAAAACTAGGATTTTAAAGGAGTTGTTTCAGGTAGTGGCTAAGCATTGCTACTGTTTTAAAGCAGAGAAAAAGAATCAGTTAAATTTAAAAGTGTGAGAAACATGGGCAAGGCGTTCAGATGCATGCATCAGAGAGGAGAATTTGTCAGCAAAGATGTTTGGGGCACTTACCACTTAGTTATGGTAGTGCTGGAGACATTACAATATGGCTCTGATGTTGAAGGAGGTGAGATAGATATTCCTCCCTCTCTGCTGCTGGAGGAAGAACCTAGTGTCGAACAACCTATTTCTAATGAGCCTATAGAAAATCCAGAATTTTGTTCTGAAAGGCACTGTCCAGAGAAAGGCTGTTCAGACAAAGATCTCTCTGAGCAAGAGCAAAATGAAAGTGATTCCGATTGCACTGTTACTAATCATTCTGATAATGAAGAACTGAACTTGAGAAAATGTTAACAGAGGATTTTCAAAACATGGAAAAAAGGATTCAAGCTATTGAGAAAAGGGGCTCACAGATTGACTGACGCTATTCAGTGGCTCCTAAACTGCCCACTATGGCACCTCCCAAGCCTTCACCTTACAGAGACGGGCCATTAACACCTATGGCCCCTCCAGGACTTTATCCAGTCTGGCCTAACCCTCCAGACTCTAAGATTGTTACTAGAATTCATTTTGCTGTTGATCCTACTACTTTTATATTGTTGATGATGCCCCTGCTTCTTCCCTGCCCTCTCAGGCTGTGGGAGATAGCAAGTGCAATACCACGGCTTTTCCTCTTGAGACAGGAGGATATTGAAGGAAATATCCACATCTACCATGTTAATGTTGAAATACAATTTTTGAAAATTTTGAAAGATGCTGTTCATGCTTATGGCCCTAATTTACCATATGTTAAGGGTGTTTTAAGCTCTTATTGTGGGGATCATTTATTACTTCCTGTGGACTGGGATACTTTGGCTCGTACCACTTTAACTCTGGGACAATTTATTCAGTTTACATCCTGGTGGGTAGAAGAGGCTAAATTACAAGCTCACCTAAATGGAGCTGAAAATCCTCTGCCTTTTACCTATGATCAATTAACAGGAACAGGTGAATATGAAGGCGTTAACACTCAAGGGTGTTATACCTATGTCTCACTAATCAAGGCTATATGTATTAAATAAAGCCTGGCAACATCTTGATGAGAAAGGGGAAATTAAGCAATTTTTGACCAAAATATTTCAAGGTAATAATGAACCATTCACTAAATTTGTTGCTGGTCTACAGATAGCTATCAAGTGTTCTATATAAGGCAAGGACACTCATAAAATGTTGCTTTTACAATTGTCTTTCAAAAACGCCAACATTGATTGTAAGTGAACAATGACAAGACTTAGAAATCAGGACAATGTTACTATTGATCAGTACATACATGTGTGCCATAGGGTAGGCTCCAGCATTTTTCAAGCTAATTTACTGGCTTCTGCTTTATAATCTGGTAATACAAAATCCAAAGTGTTTTAATTGAAATAAAACTGGACATGTTAGAAAAGACTGCCAGAAGGGCAAAACCAAACCAAGCCTTCTGGTCTTTGTTGCTGCTGCAGGAAGGGTAAACGTTAGGCTAATGAATGCCGATCCATAAAAGATAAGCATGGCAATATTTTACCTCCCGCTCAAAATTCAAAAAATTCCAGTATAGAACAGAATCAAGGAGACTCCAATGAGGGGCTAGCTCAAGGCCTCCAGAACAAGAATTTGAGCTCCCTTCACCAGCAATTTCCAGTAAGCAATGGCCAGACTCATGCTCAAATGAATGAGTTTCCAGTAAGCAATGGGCAGGCTCACACCCAAATGAACCAGAGTTAAGTTCGGTTAATAAATCCCAAGTCCAGGACTTATTTCATGCTACTCAAGGAAGTGCTGCTTTAGACCTTCCAAGTTTAACTGATGTTAATCTTAATTGTGGAGAAGCTCCTAAAAATTTACCTATTGGAGCTTATGGCCCTATACCACCAGGAACTGTGGGTCTTATACTAGGAAGAAGTAGTCTTACTATGGAAGGACTTAATGTTCATCCGGGAATTATTGATGAAGATTATAAGGGTGAAATATTGATTATGGCATCAGCCACAAAAGGTATTCATTTGTCTGCAGGACATTGAGTGGCACAAATTTTAATTTTACCTTATTATAGAGGCAAAACCGCTCCTATTACTATGGAAGGTGGTTTTGGAAGCACAGGCAAACAGATTTTGGGGGCACACTTTCTTAAATGACAACTACCCTTAATGTACAGTAACATTTGAGCAAGATATCCAAATTGAAGGGCTTGTTGATACCGGAGCAGATGTTTCTATAATTGATTCTCATATGTGGCCCAAGTGTTGGCCCAGGGCTAGAATAAAAACTACTTTTTTGGGACTTGGATCAATAACTAACATTGAACTGAGTACTGGACAACTAACATTGAACAGGACCTGATGGACAAGTAGCTTGCATCCACCCCTATGTGGCACCTATTGCTGTTACTTTATGGGGACAAGACTTATTACAACAATGGGGAAATATGCTTACAATCCTCACCATCTCAAAAGCTGCTAAAAATATTATGTTTAATATGGGCTATGATCCAACACAGCTTAATTGTTCTAGAGAACCTAAAATAATGCAAGTTAGCCATGACAAAACAGGCCTCAGATTGCCTTCTTTGTCATAAGATTTTTCTTAGGGGCCCCTGCCCAGTGCTTTGCCCTTTCCTTGCAATGGAAAACAGATAAACCGGTTTGGGTGGAGCAGTGGCACTTCCTCTGGAAAAATTAGAAGCACTACATCAATTAATTGATGAGCAATTACAGGCTGGTCATATCGAACCTACCACCAGTGCATGGAATTCACCTGTATTCATAATAAAAAAGAAATCAGGCAAGTGGAGAATGTTAACTGATTCAAGAAAAATTAATGCAGTCATTTTAAAGGTCCCAATGGGACCTTTACAGCCTTGGATTCCAAATCCCACTTTAATACCTAAATATTATCCAATAATTATTATTGACTTAAAGGATTGTTTTTTCAACATTCATTTATAACAAAGAGACGCAGAATGCTTTGCTTTTACCATTCTCTCTCTAAACAATGAAAAACCTACTAGGAGGTATCATTGGAAAGTGTTGCCTCAAGGTATGCTAAATAGCCTCACCTTGTGTCAATTGTTTATCAATCAACCTTTAGAAGAACTTAGGAAATCTTTTCCAGAGAGCATGTGTTTACATTATGTAGATGATATATTACTGACTCACCCATGTTCTAACAAATTACGAGAATTATATCAATTGGCATGTTCCAAATTTAAAGAGTATCATCTTCAATTAACAAAAGATAAAGTTCAAACTCAAGAACCTTGGGAATATTGGGGATCTCATATAACTGCTCAAAATATTATTCCTCAAAAAGTTCAGATTAAAAAAGATTCTCTTTGCACTTTAAATAATTTCCAAAAACTCTTAGGTAACATTAATTGGATAAGACCAACTTTGAAAATTCCTACTTATGCTCTTAAAAATTTATTTGCTGGCTCAGTGTCCGTGGCTCAAGCGGCTAAGGTGCCAGCCATGCCTGAGCTGGTGGGTTTGAATCCAGCCTGGGCCTGCCAAACAACAATGATGGCTGCAACCAAAAAATGGCCGGGTGTTGTGGCAGGCACCTGTAGTCCCAGCTACTGGGGAGGCAGAGGCAGGAGACTCGCTTGAGCCCAGGAATTGGAAGTTGCTGTAAGCTGTGTTGCCACAGCACTCTATCCAGGGTGATAACTTGAGGTTCTGTCTAAAAAAAAAAAGTATTTGCTATCCTAGAAGGAGACTCCAATTTAAATAGCCCTAGACAACTTACTCCTGAGACTGAAAAGAAATTACAATGAATTGAAGAACATATTCAAGATGCCCAATTAAATCAAATCTCTCAAAATAACAATTTCTATATTTATGTGTTTCCATCAATGCACTCTCCTACAGGATTGATTCTGCAAAAAACAACTTTTGTTAAATGGCATTTTCTACCTAATAAGGCATCTAAAAAGATAGAAACTTATGTTCACAAAATGGCCTTTATAATTTTAAAAGGAAGATGATGTTTAAGACAATTAGTAGGAAGAGATCCTGAGAAAATTGTTGTTCCTTTAACAAATAGGCAAATTTCTAATTTATTTATAATAAACACAGAATAAAAATTGCTTTATCTGATTATGTTGGAATAATAGATAATCATTTTTCCCGGATAAGAGAATTTAGTTTCTTAAAAATACTTCTTGAATTTTGCCTAAAGTGGTTAAGTTAGAACCTATTCCAAATGCAGAAACGTTTTATACTGATGCTAATAAAATGGGAATACCAGGATATTTAGGTCCTCGATCTCATAATGTCCAACAATCCCCTATGCATCTGTACAAAAAGCAGAATTATTTGCTATTGTTTTGTTATTAACAAATTACCCTAATCAAGCTTTAAATATTATTAGTGATTCTTTATATTCCACCCACATAGTACAAAATATTGAAACTGTTACTTTACCTACTAATACTGAAAAACTTACTTTATTATTTTCATCTTTACAGCACTTGATTAGAAATATAATTTTTCCTATTTATGTTACTCATGTTCCAGCTCATTCTAACTTATCAGAACCCATTTCCATGGGAAATCAAGCAGTCAATCAATTAATAAGATCAGTTTTATCAGCTCAACATGAGCATGCTATCCATCATACTAATGATGCTCAACACTTAAGCTTTGAAAAGGAAATATAATATTTCATAGTATACGACACAAGTGTTTGTATGCTCTTGTCCTATGTTTCAACCTTTAACAACTCCACATTTGCCTAATGGGGTTAATCCTAGAGGATTATTATCTAATCATTTATGGCAAATGGATTTTACCCAATTTACAATTTTTGGAATATTAAAGTATATTCATCATTCTGTAGATACTTATTCTCATTTATCATGGGCTTCAACAATGTCATCTAAAAAAGCTGATGCTATAATTTCTCACTTATTAGAAACTTTCTCAATAATGTGCAGACCTTTAGCTATTAAAACAAACAATAAGTCTGCTTATATTTCTAATAAATACCAAGCCTTTTTTACATTACACAATATCAAACATATTACTGGTATACCTATTACCAGTATAAGACAAGCCATAATTAAAAAACAAAATTAAACATTAAAAGAAATACTTTTTAAACAGAAAAAAGGAGGAGAACAGTATAATGTTACCCCTAGAAACAGAATATCCTCAGCTCTTTTTACTTTAAGTTATTTGAATATGAATGAGAAAAATGAAATCCCAGCATATAAACATAGACCATAGTAACATAACTGTTACTTCCCCCCATTGAATCAGCCAGTATATTACAAAGACACTTTAACAAACATTTGGGTTCCAGCAAATGTTACACCTTGGGGAAGAGGCTATGCTTATATCTCTACAGGAAATACTAAACTTTGGATTCCAGATAAGCATTTAAAATTTCAACATGGCCCCACAGAACTGAGCCCCAAAGAAGAAAAAGATAACAGAGAGGAAGATGGTTGCCAACTTGGAGGAAGTCAACCTGGGACCAACTCAGAAAGAGAGATAGACAGTTCTGGTCTAAACAAAGGATGCTAAAGATGTGACTTGGGGGGAGATAAAGAAACTGTGCCTATGGGCACAGGAGTTGGTATGTCACACCCAACAGGAAATGAATGCTGTTAATTTATTCCTAGTGATGCTCACAATATTATTGTGCCTGCTGAAGGACATAAGTATGAATACTGGACTTACATTCCTAACCCTCCTTTATTAAGAGGAGTTAGTTGGCTAGAGCCCATGGTGCCTGTTTATGTGAATGATTCATTTTGGCTCCCAGGTCCTTATGACACTAGAGGGCCTTTTAAGCCTGAAGAAGAAGGCACCATCATCTTTAACTGTACAACTGGAGTGACTGGCCCTCCTATTTGTTTTGGAGATCAACCGCATTGGCTTAACATGGCTATACAACCTTGGGTCAGTATATATGAACATTGGCCAAAAAATCCAGATATGCAATATGAAGGGTTGATGCTGAGTACTTATTTTTTAGATAAGTATCATGTTAACCATATCCTTTCTAATCCTAAGTTACCACCATGTGTGATGAATTCCTTTAAAAAAGTCCGAGACTAGATACATTAGACTAAATGTAAAAGACAATTCTCTTATATGCTTATAAATATAACAGGTGGTGACGTAATTGATTGGGGACCAGTTGCCTTTTTGGAAAGCTCCTCTGAGGCACCCATTCCTTTTAAAATTCCACTGAATAAGAATGATTATTTATTAAACAAAAATAGAACTGGTGTAGCCACCTCCTACTATATATTGGAGTAATGGCGGATTTTCACCACCTTCACCAGGTATTACAGCCTACCCTAAACAAATACATCTGAGAAAGGTTACAGCCGCTTTACAGCCCATTAAAACTTGGACTGGAGGATTATACCAAGACAAAAACCTCCAACAATATGCCATGAATTTTAAAGTGAAAAATAAAGTATATTCAAGCTTGTTTATAATTACTTTTTGTGTGACTAAAAGGTAATGTTTGGAACAAGGCACAGGTGAATTATTTTGTTCCACTTGTCAAATGTTTACATGTATTAACAATTCTTTAAGTTTAAATCCTTCCAAGGAACAATTGTACTTGTTAAGAGCCCACACTGGAATTTGGCTTCTGATTAACCTGATGAGACCATGGTAAGAATCCCCAGTGTTCTCAATTTTACAGTTGCTGGCAGATAAGATTTTGAAAAGAAGCAAACGTTTCATCAGACTGCTAATTGCTACCATTTTGGGAATCATTGCTGTGACCACTACAGCTGCGACTGCTGGTGTGGCCTTGACTCAGAATATTAAAACTCAGAACTTTGTTGCTGATTGGCATAAGAACTCTGAACAATTATGAACAGCCCAAAAGCACATTGATACTGAAATATATAATGAAATAGCAGATTTAGAACAAGCTGTTGTTATGTTAGGAGATGAACTAATTAGCTTAAAGAAACAGACAAAACTGAAATATGATTGGACATGACATCTTTTTGCATTTCCCCTGTGATGTACAATTAAACTAAGTTCCTTTGGGAAAAGGTGAAAAAGCACTTGCTAAATCATGAAAATTTAACCACTGATATTGTCAATTTACAGCATGAGGTTTATTCCACTTTTCAATGTAAGTTTAAGAAGGTTGGTGGAGATTCAGTTTTACAAGGAATTGCTGATGGAATTGAACAGTTAAATCCATTGCCTAAAATTAATGGATTAATTGGAAGTTCCACAGGATCATTTGCATTGTTATTGATTTTGTGTTTAATTTTATATATTGTATGTAGGAAGGTTAATCATGCTAAGAAAGAGAATGAAAGACATGCCACAATTTTTGCCTTAATGATGAGTGATATGAATTACTGTGATAAGAATAAGAAGGGGGAGATATAGGCACAAAACCTATAGGTGCCTTTTACTCAATGCATGCTGGAAAGGCAAGTAAAAAGTCTTTTTAGAACCTGACTGGGAGAGACTGGGATAGAGCTCCATAAAGGCCTATAGCCTAGTCCCGGAAGCAGTAAACGCCTGGGAGACAAAGGCTGGACATGAGAGGCAGGGGCTTGCAGGCAAGCCAACTGTATATCTTAGCAATCTCCGGTCGGTTCTCTGAAGATGAATTACTGCCTCCAGGTGGTCTGGTTAAAGGTCAGGTATTCAAACAACCTCCTCCCCTGGAGTTCTCATCTTTGTTTAAGTAAAGTATTTTAGGGTATGGTTACAATTAAAAGTCAAGATGTTAACTTTGAAATGTAAGTAATGGACTGTGTATCAGTTAATTAGTAGACTGCTAGGTGCTGGGCCAAGCTGGGCCAGGTCATGAGACTGGTTTTTGAACTGTCATCATCGATCATTGATTAATAGGGTACTGGGTATATAAGTTGGAGAGAAATAAAGAGAATTTGCTACATGCCAAGAGAGAGTAGTAGCCCCCTTTGTTAGCATACTATTTCATTGCGGGACTTATACTCTGCATCCCCACCCATCTGAGAAACATTCACAAAACAGGCAATAAAAACCAGGCACTAGAGAAAAAAATTAACAAAATCCCCAAAATGTCCTTCCATAGGTGAATGTATAAATAAACTGAGGTTACATCCAGACAATGGAACATTATTTGATGCCTTGAAGGACATCAGCTTGCACATTGAAAGAGCCCCTCAATAAGCTATCAAGGCACAAAGGGCCCTGGGGGTAACCTAAAATGTATCTCACTCAGTGACAGGCATAAAGCTAAAGTCTACTGTGTGATTCCAACTCTATGACATTCTGGAAAAGTCAAAACTATGTAAAAAATAAAAAAATCAGTGGTTCCTAGGAGTTAAGGGAGGGAGGGATGAAGAGGCAGAGCATGGACATTTATGGCAGTTACACTGCTCTGTATGATGCTATACATTTATCTAAACCCACAGAATGGGCACCACCAAAAGTGAAGTCTAGTGTACATGGTGCACTTTGAGTGATAATGATGTGTCAATGTTGGTTCATTGATCATAACAAGTGTGCCGCTCTGATGGGGATATTGACAGGAGAAGCTATGTGTGGTCAAGGAAGAGCAGGGGTGTATGGGAACCCTGGGCTTTTGCTTGATTTTTCTGTGAACCTAAAACTACTCTAAAAATAGCCTCTTTTCTTTTTTAAAAAACCAAACAAATTGGGTGGTGCCTGTGGCTCATCGAGCATCATGGCCAAGCGCCGGCCCCATATACCAAAGGTGGCGGGTGCAAACCTGGCCTCATCTGAACTGCAAAACAGAAAAATAGCCAGGCATTGTGGCAGGCACCTGTAGTCCCAGCTACTCAGGAGGCTGAGGCAAGAGAATCGCCTAAGTCCAGGAGTTGGAGGTTACTGTGAGCTGTGTGATGCCACAGCATTCTAGCGAGGGTGATAAAGTGAGACTCTGTCTCTAGAAAAAAAAATTTAGAACTGAAAAATCCAGTAACTGAAGTGAAAACCTCAGTGAAGGAATCTATCAGCAAATTTGAACAGGCAAAAGAAAGGGTCAGTGAACTTAAAGACAAGATAATTAAAATAATTGTGGAGCAAAAATTTTAAAAGATTGAGAAAAATTGAACAGAGCCTGGAGGACCTGTGGGACCTCACCAAATATGCCAATGTGTACTTGTAGGAGTTCCATAAGAGGAGAGAAAAGGATGGAGAAAATGTTTGAACATATAATTTCCAAAATTTCCCAAGTCTAAGGAAACATGCCAATATACAAATTCTACCCCCCTCCAAAAAAGCTCAACAAACTCCAAACAGGAAAACTCAAAGAAATCCATACTAAGACATACAACAAAATTGTGAGAACCCAAGAACAAAGAAGGAATTATGAAATCCAGCAGGAAGGAAGCACCTTGCTGGGTATAAGGGAGCTCAATGGGATGAACAGCTGATTTCTCCTCAGAACCACAGAAGCCAAGAGTGAGTGGGGTGATGTATTTAAAGTTCCAATAGAAAAAACAAAAAAAAGCAACCTACCCATCAAACAGGAATTGCAAATTCCACTGCAAAATTATATTTTAATAATGAAGGAGAAATTAAAGACATTTCCAGATAAGCAGATTCTGAGGAACATTCGTAGTAGATCTGCCCTGTGAGAAATGCTAAGCAGGTTTTTTATACCAAAACAAAAGTATACTGCACAGCACCTTAAAGTTATAAGAAAAAATTACAAACACTAGTAAAGGTGTCTGGATAAGAAAATGTAAAAGCCAGAATTATTGTATTTTGGTTTGGTTTGGTTTATAACTCCTATTTTTTTCCTATATGATTTAATAGGCAAAGAATAAAACAAGGATTACAAATATATGTTAATGGTCATACAACATACAAAGATGTATTTTGCAACACTAGCAATATAAAGGAGAAAGGATAGTAATGTATAGGAACAGAGTTTTTGTATCCTATTGAAACTAAATTGGCATTATTCAAACTAGGGTTTTATAATTTAGGATGTTAATTGTAATACTTAAGGTAACCAATAAGAAAATAACTAAAAAATCTACAGAAAAGGAAAGAAAGGGGAACTCAAAATGATACACTACCAAAAAAAAAAATCAACGAAATATAAAAATTGGAGGAATGGAAGAACCAAGAACATATAAGACATATAGAAAACAAATACCAGAAATAAATCTTTATTGGTAATAATATTAAATGTAAATGAACTAAACTCTGCTAGTAAAAAGCAGAATTGGGCTCGGCACTCATAGCTTAGTGGTTAGGGTGCTGGCTGCATGCACCAGGGCTGGTGGGGTCAAACCTGGCCCTGGGCCTGCTCAACAACAATGACAACAACAACAACAACAACAACAAAAATGAAATAGCCAGGCATTGTGGTGGGCACCTGTAGTCCCAGCAACATGGGAAGCTGAGGCAAGAGAATTGCTTAAGCCCAAGAGTTTGAAGTTGCTGTGAGCTGTGATGCCATGCACTCTACCAAGGGCAACTTAGTAAGACTCTGCCTCAAAAATAAATAAATAAAAATTAAATAAATAAAAAGCTGAAATTGGCAGATTGGATTTTAAAAACCCTACAGTATTACCTATATGCTAACTATAAGAGACTTACTTTATTATTTATTTCTTTTCCTTTTTTATTTTGAGACAGAGTCTTGCTCTGTCACCCCAGCTTTAGAGTGCAATGAATCTTCCTTGTTAGTTGCCACCTCAAACTCCTGGGTTCAAGTGATCCTCCTGCCTCAGCTTCCCGAGTGTTAGGATTACAGGTGTGAGCCACCATGCCTGCCCAAGAGACTTTAAGTCAAAGGATATAAAAGTTAAAAGTAAAAGGTTGGAAAAAAGATATTTCGTGCACATAGTAACCTAAAGACAGCTGAGACGGCTATATTGTTGTCAGGCAAAATAGACTAAAAAAAGGTATGAGACAAAGTCAATATATATTGATAAAGGGGACATAGCAAAAAGATGTAACAATTATATACACACCTAATGACAGTGTCCCAGAAACAAATGACAGAATTGAAAGGAGAAATACTATGTAGATAGTTGACGCTAATTTTGGATACTTCAATAAAAGCATCTTCCAATAAAAGAACAAATGAACAGACCAGTAAGAAAATGGAGAATGTGAACCACAAACCCATTTGACCCCGCAGGCAAAACAGGACACTCCACCCACTGCAGAATGCACTTTCCTCTCGAGTGGAACATTCGCCAGGCTAGACCATGTATTAGGACTCAAAACAAGCCTTGATAAGTAAAATGATTAAAATAACTCAGAGTATCTTTTCTGATCACCAAGGTATAAAACTAGAAATCAATAACAGAAGGAAAGCTGGAAGATTCACAAATATGGGGAAATTGAACAATACTTTTAACAATCAGTCAAAGAAGAAAAGAAAGGGAAAAATGTCTTGAGGCAAATGAAAATGAAAACACAACTTTTTTTTTTTTACTTTGTCTTCCCTTACTTTTACTGGAGAAAAATAATAAAAAGGGATTATAATTGTGGGTTACATAAATCTTTACAATTGACATACAGTTGCCATATACTAAGTTGATAAAACATTTTTAAACAGCAGATTCTTACATTTTCTGAAATTTTGGTGAAATTTTAACAATTTTGTAAATAAAATGCAGAGCAGTAATAGAAAAGCAGAGGTAACTTTGGCTTTGCATGCAAATAGACTTGGGTTTAGATCCTGGATGTTTACTTCACTTCTTTGAGCTTCAGTCTCCTCATTTGTAAAACAGGGATAATAATACCTACTTCAAAGGTTGCTGAGAGGATTAATATTAATCACAACAGCTATAGCACTGTGTGTGAACACTACAGGTCCTCAATACATGGCAAGTTACATCATTACAAAGGACCAAATTGACACGGATTAGTGATTCCACTTCACTTGTTGTCCCTTTCTTAAAATCTCCGAGTTCTGATTGCACAGTAGAAGCCCCTACCCACCTTCATCCTCTAGGAAGGGGAAGGAGAATAGCTCCGCACACGGGGAGGGGGGGACCAAGGGGGTAGTTCCCAGAGAAAGGAAGAGGAAATAGAATATCTCCACGAGAAAAGCATAGCAAGGAAGTACTAGCTCTGACTGCAGGTCCTGACTACCTGTGTCAAGGATGAAAATTCAAACAATGGCAAAAACTAAAACCTGGGAAGCTTGAAGTGTTTCCTATTTAGCATTTCTAAGAGGAAATAACTTGCAGGATAACCATGCCCAATACAGGACTATGCGAACAGCAGGAAATGGCATGGTGTGAGCAGACCAGGAAGGTTCTGTGGTGGCAGGCTCAGACTTCCCCAGCTCTTGGGCAGCAGGCTCGGTGTCCAGGGTGGGGCGAGGCTGTGGACGAGAGCTGAGAGGGAGAAGCCGTCAGGTCCCTGCGAGATGACCCTGGAGCAGAAGCTCAGATCACACAGGCCGAGCCGGGGCTCAGAGGGTGCAGGAGGTTGAGACGGAGGCCCTGCAAGGCTCCAGCAGGCTCTAGGATGCGGAACCCGCGTCTTCTGAACTGCCCGGGACGTCGGTGCTGTCGGCGGACGCCTTCGGATCTTTGCTGTCACTGCCACTGTCATCAGCAGCCAGGTTCCCCCGAGAGACGTGCCACCCTGGGTCCCCGGGCTCCCCACACACCCGCCCCTGTCCCTGGGATCCAGCTTGCGTCTCAGCTGCTCTGCCATGGGTGCGAGATCCCGCTTCAGGGCGCAGGCGTCTTCGCGGTCCGCGTAGTACTTGGGCTCCCGCTCACTAACCTCAACGTTGAGGGTGTCGGAATAGAGGTGCAGGGCCGCCCGCTTACTCTTCCTGAAGTGCAGGGACATGAACTTGGCGCCCAGGTTCTCGGTCATGGCCCGGGAGGCCTGGTCCATCAGCTTCTGGGCCAGGCCGAGGCGCCGGTGCGAACGCTTCACCGCCAGCGAGGTGATGTGTCCGTGGGGCACGTCGTCGGGGTCCTCCTCCATTTTGGCCAGGACATAGCCCACAATCTTGCCATCCTCGTCCTCGGCCGATGTAGGAAAGCTGCAGCCAGGAAAGGCCGTGGTAGAAATAGTACTTCATCTGGTAGTTCTCGTGGAGGCAAAGCAGGTTGCACTGTTGCACGTTCATCAGGTCGTGAGGCCGAGCGCTGCGGGTGTTCCTAACGGCGGGTACACAGCCAGTCCCACAGCGGGATGGGGGAGCAGCGCGACAAGTGCGGGGAACAGTTTGCCTGGGGCGACAGTCTCGGAGCCAAAGCCACCAGGCTGGCTGGCGTGGAGACCAGGTGGCGGGGGCGAAAACACAACATGTTAAAAGTCATGAAGTACAACAAAGGCCACTCAAAAGGGGAAATTTATGGAAATGCATAAGCCAAAAAGGAAGAGACTGTCAAATTATAACCTAATTACGCACCCTGAGGAAATAGAAAAATAAAAGCAAACTAAACCCAAAATTAGAAAAAGGAAGGAAATAATAAAGATCAGAGCAGAGATAAAATAGGGAATAGAAAAATAACAGAGAAAATCAATAAAACCAAAAATTGGCTCTTCGAGAAGATCAACAAAATTAACAAAATTTTTGCTAGATTGACTAAAAACAAAAGAGAAGACTCAAATTATTAATATCAGAAACGAAATTGAGGACATCATTACTTATTTTACAGGAATAAAAATGATTAAGAAGAATACTGTGAACATTTGCATGCCAACAGATTGGATATCCTAGATATATTCCTAGTCATATTCCTACAAACACACAAACTGCCAAAATTGACACATAGAAATAGAAAATTGAATAGACCTATAACTAAAAAGGAGTTTGAATAAGTAATCAGAAACCTCCCAACAAAAAGCCCAGGACCGGGTGCTTTCACTGGTGAATTCTACCGAAACATTTAAAGGAGAATTACTTCTAATCTTTCTCGAACTTTTGCAAAAAATCAAAAAGGGAACACTTCCTAACTCATTATATGAGGTCAGTGTTGATTGCACTGATACCAAAGCCCAATAAAGATATCACCAGACGAGAATATTACAGAGCATTATGCCTTATCAATATAAATGCAAAAATCCTCAACAAAATATTAACAAATTGAATCCAAGATTATATTAAAAAGATTATCTACTATAACCAAGTGGGATTTATTCCTGGAGTGCGATGATGACTTAATACGTACAAGTCAATCATTATAATGCACCACATTAAAGGAATAAATGTTGGTGCGCACCTGTTGTCCCAGCTACTAGGAGGCTGAGGTGGGAGAATTGCTTGAGCCCTTGAGTTTGAGAACAGCCTGAAAAATATAGTGAGACCTTGTTTCATTAAAAAAAAAAAAAAAAGGAAAAAAACGAAAACTGCATGCTAATCTCAATTAATGCACAGAAAGCATATGATACAATCCAGTATTTTTTCATAATAAAAACACTCAAAAAACTAGAAAAAGAAAGTAACTTCCTCAACATGATAGAGTCCATATCTGAAAGTACCAGAGTTAACAACATACTGAATGGTAAAAGACTGAAAGCTTCCCTGAGAACAGAACCAAGACAGGATGAAACGTTCACTACTTGTATTCAACACAGCCCTGGAAGTGCTAACTAGAGCACTTAGGCAAGAAAAAGAAAAAGAAATAAGGGTATAAAAATTGGAAAGGAGGACATGAGATAATCTCTGTTCACAAAATAGAATCTTATATGAAGAAAACTCTTAAAAATTCTACACAGTGGGGGAAAGAAGTCTTTTAAACAAATGGCACTGGGAAAACTGGATATTCACATATCAAGGAATGAAAGTGAACTCTTACCTAACACCAAATACAAAAATTAACCCAGATTGGATTAAAGACTAAGGGTTAAAACTATCCAACTTTCAGAAAACAACAGCAGAAAATATTCACATACTAAATTTGGCAGTGAACTTCAGCAAAATTAAACTGAACTTCAATCAGAAGCAGAAAATATTCACATACTAAATTTGGCAGTGAACTTCAGCAAAATTAAAATTTTTCTGTGCCAAAACATACTTTCAAGAGAGTGAAATGACAATTCAGAGAAAGGGAACAAAATTTTGCAAATGACTTACCTGAGGAGGGATTGATATCTAGAATATGTAGACAGCTCCTAAAACTCAACAATAACAACAAAAACTCAAGTAAAAACTGGACAACAGACTTGGATCAACATTTCTCTTAATAGCCAACAAGAATGTGAAAAGATGCTCAATATCATCAGTCATTAGGGAAATGCAAATTTAAACCACAATGAAGAGATCATTTCACACCCACTAAGATAGCTGTCATCAAAAAACTGGAAAATAACAAGTGTTAGAGACATGAAGAAATTGGAATCTTCATGCACCAATCACTTCATGTTAAATGAAGTTAAACAGTCATAATATCAAGATAATTATCAATAATACCAGTCGCATCAAACAAATGCTCCTGGTCTGGAACTACTCCCAGAACCTAAATTTGTGGCACCCGCTACCAGGCACTGTTTCTTGTCTTCTTTTCTTTCTTTCTTTCTTTTTTTTTTTTTTTTTTGAGACATCCACTCTGTCACCCTGGGTAGAGGGTAGTGGGATCATAGCTCACAGAACCTTCAAACCCCTAGACTCAGAGAGATCTTCTTGTCTCAAGCTCCAAGTAGCTGGGACCACAGGCACCTGCCACAATACCTGGATAGTCTTTCTGTTTTTTGGTAGAGACAGAGTCTCACTCTCTCGTCCTTGGTAGAGTGCTGTGGAGTCATGGCTCATAACAACCTCCAGCTCTTGGGCTTAGGCTATTCTCTTGCCTCAGCCTCCCAATTAGCTGGTACTAAAAGGCACCCACTACAGCACCCGGCTAATTTTTGATGCATTTCATCCTGGGCTGGGTTTGAACCCGCCACCCTCGGTATATGGGGCCAGCACCCTACTCGCTAAGCCACAGGTGCCACCCATCTATTTTTAGTAGAGATGGTGTTGCACTTTTGCTCAGGCTGGTCTTGGACTCCTGAGCTCGGGCAAACCTTCTGTCAAGGCCTCTCAGAGTGCTGGGATCACTGGTATGAGCCACTGGGTAGCAGGCTGTTTCTTGTGGGTAATGGACATTGTGAGCAGCAGTCATTTTGCTTCCTTCTGCTCTCTCCTTCATCTCTGAATCCAAAACCCCAAAGAGATGGGTGGCACCTGTGGCTTTAAATGTGTAGGGCGCTGGCCCCATATACCAGAAGTGGCAGATTCAAACCTGGCCCTAGCCAAAAACAAAACAAAACAAAAACACTTTACATTTTGGGTGGTACCTGTGGCTCAAAGGAGTAGGGTGCCAGCCCCATATGCTGGAGGTGGCAAGTTCAAACCCAGCCCCGGACAAAAACTGAAAAAAAAAAAAAAATCCAAAATAAAACCAAACCCCAAAGAGCAATCCAGTGCCTTTTATTATATCAGGCACATAATAGGTGCTTGATAAATACTCATAAATGACTAGAGTCCTTGTACATAGTTGTTCAGTAAGGACTTGTGGAATGAAAAGCAAGCCATATTCTCACGCTGTGTTAACAGACATCTGGGGAGGGATGATAGTAATGTGTTATTAGCAGCCCCCTCCTCTGCCTGCATTTTCTTCCAGGAGAACAGAGAAAATATCCTAATGGGAGAAGGGAGAAGCAGATATCCAGCTTCTGCTTTCAAAATTTGAGAGAAATGATTCTTGGCCACAAACAAGGATAGAAATAATTACCTTCAGATCAAAAAAATAAACCAACCTGTGATCTTAGCTCTCTGGGAGGCTGAGACGGGTGGATCGCCTAAGCTCACAGGTTCGAGACCAGCCTGAGCAAGAGTCAGACCCTGCCTCTATAAAAAAAATAGCTGGGCATTGTGGTGGGCGCCTGTAGTCCCAGCTACTCAGGAAGCTGAGGCAGGAGGATCACTTGAGCCCCAGAGTTTGAAGTTTCTGTGAGCTGTGCCTCCTCCGTGGCACTCAACAGAGGGCAACAGAGTAAGACTCTGTGTCAAACAAACAAACAAAAAAACCCCAAAAATTTAAATGTGAAAAGAACAAAAATATAAAAACTTATAGAGAAGAAACCATTGGATAATTTCTTCATAGATTTGGAGTATAAAAGACCTTTCTAACTGTGACTCCAACTAGGACCCCTCAAAGACTGTTGGAATAGAATGCACAAACCAACCAACAGGCAAGCAGAACACTTCATGGCAACAAACACCTTAAGGAAAGTCCAAAGACATGAAAAATGAGAACAAAACATTTATAACTCATATTTAAAGGGTGAAAAGAAAAAGAAAGACCAGTTACAGAACAGAAAAACCAGCAAAGGCCATGAATCCGCAGTTCACAGATGAGGAGAAACTATGTGAAGACCCTTCGTCTCACCCACAGAGAGAGGCAAATCCAACATACTGATACATGCTTTCCCCTCAAGGATCTTTAAAAATCTGAAAGTTTACTAACATTTTTTATTGGCACAGCCATGAGGAAAGGGACACTCTTATTCTTTATGGAAGAACTATCAAGGTGCCCGTCATGGAGGGCAACTTGGTGACATCTGTCAAAACTACTGATGTGCTTACCCATTGACCCAGGGGTGAAACTCCACCATTTATCCTGCAGTGTGAAATGATAAATTAATTGCAACAATGTTTGTAATAGCAGCAAAAGGGAAGTAACCCAAATGTCCATTGGTAGGGGACTGACTCAGTAAATGACAGTAGACTTATACACAGGACTAGTGTGCAGCTATAAAAAAGCAATGAGAGGCAGTGCCTGTGGCTCAGTGGGCAGGGCGCCAGCCTCATATACCGAGGGTGGCAGGTTCAAACCCGGCCCCGGCCAAACTGCAACAACAACAAAAAACTAGCTGGGCGTTGTGGAGGGCGCCTGTAGTCCCAGCTACTTGGGAGGCTGGGGCAAGAGAATCGCCTAAGCCCAAGAGCTGAAGGTTGCTGTGAGCTGTGTGATGCCATGACACTCCACCGTGGGCTATAAGGTGAAACTGCCTCTACAAAAAAAAAATAAATAAATAAATAAGCAATGAGGAGGAAGCTCTTTGTACATTACTATGGAAAGAATTCTAAGATATGTTAAAGGCAAAAACAAAAATAAAAATAAAACAAGACGTATAACAGTATGTTTTATATCTCATAGGTCCTTTTTTATCCCCTTGAAATGGGGAAAAGTTCTAATCTTTACTTGCAAGTGTTGGTATATGTAAGAAACATAAAAAAATTAAAAAACTGTTTTAAATAAAATACTTGTATAGAAATTTAATGAAAGAAATGCCAGACTTACACATTAAGAACTACAAAACATTGTTGAAAGAAATTAAAGAAGATTTGAATAACTAGAAAGACACCCCATGTGCATGAATTAAGACTTAACCATGAGTTGGCAGTCTTCCCTGAACTGTTCTACAGATTCAGTGCAATTCCAATCAAACTCCCAGCTGGCTTCCCTGCAGAAGTTTATAAGCTGACCCTAAAATTCATACAGAAATGCAGGAAACCCAGAAAAGCCAAAATAATCTTGAAAAAGAAGAATGTAGTTGGAGGAGTCACACTTCCATACTTCAAAACTGACTGCCAAGCAACGGCAAGTAAGATGTATGGTACTGTCATAGAGACAGATAGACAATAGAATAGAAATCAGAGTCTGAAAATAAAGCCTGATCTAATTAACTCAGAATGGATCATAGACCTAAATGTCAAAAAGGCATGTGCACAGCCAACAAGCACACAAGAAGATACTCAGCATCATTGGTCATTAGGAAACTGCAAGTCCAAACTGCTCAGACACCACTCGATTCCACAGAATGACTACAGTGAGGAGGACGAAGATGGCGAGTGTTGGAGAAATCGAACCCTCGTGCACTAAATGGCATGTAAACTGGTGCAGTCACTTTGGAAAATAGTTTGGCAATTACTTGAAATATTAAGCATGGAAATACCTCATGACCCAGCTATTCCATTCCTAGGTATCTATCTACCCAAGAGAAATGAAACCATATCCTCCCAAAACTTGCATGCAAATGTTCATAGAACCATTAGTAATAATAACCAAAAAGTAGAAGCAAAACAAATGTCTGATTACGCTAAGTTGTAGAAGCGAGTGGCAATACATCATTATACAGTATGATTCCATTCATGCAAAATGTCCCAAGTAGCCTGATCTGTCGAAACAGTGAGTAAATTATGGAAGCCCAGGGCTAGGACTGGGGAAGAGTGGAGACTGAGGTTTCCTTTAGGGATAATCAAAATGTTCCAAAATTAGATTATGGTGAAGACCGAACGACTATGTACACACACTAAAAATGTGGGATTGTACACTTTAGACAGGTGAACTCACAGCATGTAAATTATATCACCATCAAGCTGCTTATTCTAGGGAGGCAGGCCCTGGGCACTGGAGGACAGGTGGAGGGAAGATTTCCCATTATATATCTTCCTACGCTTTCTGGGTTTCAAACCATGTGGCTGTACTACTACCTCTTCAAAAGCAAGTTTAAAAACAAAAGACACAATTGGGTGGGGGACAGGAAAGGGAGGGGTCACCATCCATCCTCCCTGGTGCACTGGCTGTGGCTGAGTGGACTGTGGCAGTGTGTTCTAGGCCAAGGGCAGTCTCAGAGAGGTTCTAAGAACCCATTTACCAATGGAAGCCACCAATGCCGCTGGACCTAATGGGGAGAGGCCCACAACTGACCAGATGGCAGATACCTAACTGACCAGGAGCACAGTCCCTGCCTCCTCTTCTCCTACCATCTGGACCTACTTAAAACCTCAGAACCACCCTCCAGCCCAAAGACAGGCACAGGAAAACCCCAAGACTGACACCAGCTGGTGGAATGGAAGCTTGAGAAAGAAGCTCCACTGAGGGAAGGGAAGGGAGGAAGGGTCCTGTCGCTTACCCACTGCAGGCCGAGCTCTGCTCCCTGCGGCCTGTGGCAGAGAGCTCCCCCTTCCTCACTTACTTGGCTGCTTAGCAGGTGCTGTGCCAAGAAAGTCCTCTGTGGTCAGATTAGTCTGAAAGTGCTGGGGAAAAGGAAGTCAGGCGCTTCTCTTTAATTGCAGCCTTCACAGAGCCTTTGCTTAAGACTCTTTACGAGGGGGTCTGGCAGGCTCACAGCACTTTTGTGTTTCTGAGGACGCTTTGTGGAACAGACAGTCTGGGACACTTTGTGGAACAGACAGTTTTCACTTTGCTGCTGGGGAGAGTTTGTCTAAGGCCACAGGGTGAGTCTGTGAACAGTGGGAGTTGGAACTCCCAACTGCCTGGCCAGGGCTGGTTCCTGATTCGTGGTCCCAGAGCTCTGGGCAATTTCATCCTGTGTCAAGGAGGTGTCTCTCACTGCCCTGTCTAACTCTCTCAGAAACTCCTTGTATTTGGGGCTTTAGCAGAGGATAAGTTTGGGGATATGGTCGCACCTTGGCCTGGGGTTGGGGACAGAGCAGCAGGGGGCCCTGGATCTAGGCTGCCCCTTCCTGGGTTCCGTCTACAGCCTGAAGGATGGGGAAGCCTTTCATAAAGCCTATGAAGCCTGCCCTAGCCAGAATCCCCCAGGCCCAGTTTCTTCATAAAGCAAGGAAATAAAATAGCAAGGAAAAAAAATAAAGAGGCAGGGTGGGAGCTATTATCCTGAAGGCCATGCTGGGGTCCTGATTTGAACAAATCAGCTGAAAAAGACATCGGCAAAACAGGAGAGATTGAATAGTGGTGATATTATGATATTCAGGAATTAGTTTTGGAAGTGGTAATGATATGGTGTTTCAGGTTTTTTTTTTTTGAGACAGAACCTCAAGCTGTCACCCTGGATAGAGTGCTGTGGCATCACAGCTCACAGCAACCTCTAATTCCTGGGCTCAAGCGAGTCTCCTGCCTCCGCCTTCCTAGTAGCTGGGACTACAGGCGCCCGCCACAACACCTGGCCATTTTTTTTTTTTTTTTTTTTTTTTTTTGGTTGCAGCCATCATTGTTGTTTGGTGGGCGGGGGCTGGATTTGAACCCACAAGCTCAGCTGTATGTGGCTGGCGCCTTAGCCTGTTGAGCCATAGGCGCCAAACCAGGGTTTTTTTTTGTTTTTTTTTTATAAAAAGAGTTCTATTTTAAATAGAACTCAGGATAGATCCTGAGGTATTTACAAATCAAACAGTAGAATGTTTGGTATCAGCCTTAAAATGACCCAGTGCGAGTGGCAGGGAAAATGGGGGCCGGGGTGGCATGGTCACGAAGGCAATTCCCGCCTGTGCAGTGACCCTCCAGCCTCAAGGCGCCTCTCCTGGAAGGCAAGTTTCACCCCCAGCTCAGGCGCCCAGACTCAGGCTCTCCCCTCGCAGGAGCTGGGGAGGACCTGGACCCCATGGGGCCCACCCCAACCCACTTGCCCCACTACTCACACTACTCCTTCTGGCTCCAGCCACCTCGCCTGCTCCTGCCCAGGCCCTTCATTACTCAGGACATGTATTATTAGCCTTTGATTTGATTAGTGCCTGGGCTGCACTTCCTGGGTTTTCCCCTCAACCTGTGGGATGTAAATCAGCTGCACCCCTCTGAACTCATGCCTGTGCCTTGGGTCTCGGGAGCCCTGGGGGTGGCTGAGGCCTGGGCTCACTGGTGCCCAGAACAAGAGGGGCCTGGCTGGGGCTTGACAGAGGCGTGAACTCTGGGAAGCTCAGGCCCTTATGGGTCTGGCCCTCGGCCTTCCCTGGGCCTGCTCTCCTGCCCCACAGCACACAGCCTAGGCCGGGCTGCTTTGAGTGAACTCTCCTGCCTCCCAGCCCCACTCAGGCCCTTTCCTCTTCCTGGACACCTTGTCCTGTTTCATTGCATGGTCAGCTCCTCCTGCTCCTTCTTCAAGGCTTTTCTGAGGTGTTAGTTCCTCCAGGGAGGATCTCTCTGATTGCCCCATCAGAGCTGCTCATGCTCTGTGCTTCCTTGGCCTCATTTTTCACCTGTCAAAGCCCTGGCGAGGCTGAGCACCAGAGCCAGGCAGGCTGGGTTTGAATCTGGGCTCTGCAGAGGCTTTAGTGGCTATTTACCTAACTTCTCTGGGCCTCCATTTTCTCTTCTGGAAAATGGATGTACTGACACCACCTGTCTTAGAGGTTGTTGTGAGGATGAAACAATCTAACAGTTACATACTCCCAGCAGGTTCTTGGCACATAGTAAGTTCTTAATAAATGATGTCGCTGTTGGCCTTATTACACTGGATTGTGATTTCACTTCTGTGTCTTCCCAGCTCCTCTGAGACCTCCTGGGGCACAGGAGGTCCAGAAACAGCCAGAGCAGGAATGAGGGAAATTTAAAATCCAGAGAAGGCTATGGGTGTTCAGGAAGAAACCTATGACAGATGAGAAGGACTCAGGTGGGGAAGAAAGAGGGAAGGCACTTCAGGAAGCAGTGAGAGCCAGACGGCGGTGGTAGGACAGGAGAGGAAATACAGACGGTCGGCAAGCACAGAATGCTCCATTCCATCAATTATCAGAAAAATACAGTTTAACAATGAAAACTGGTCTATCATCTGTCATCTATCAGCTCAGCTAAATTTTAAAGTTTGATAATATCAAGTGTGGAAGATGATTCAGGGAAGCACAGACTCAAGCCTGTTGGAGGGAGGGCAACTTTCCAGCACCTATTACAATGCAAAATGCACGGCCACCGGCAGTGGCCATGGAAGCCTCATGTGCAGATAAGGGAGGTGCCCGTCCAGCAGAAGCGTCTGAGTAAATAGCATGCATAAATCATAGCCAAAGATAGAATGCACTCTGGAAGTTTGGCGGGATAGATCATCAAGTGGAAAAAAGTAGTTATAACATGGTACTTATACATATCACTGGTATGATGCCTTTTAGTGAAATAAAACCATCACATCACACACACACACACACACACACACACACACACACACACACACGGAGGCAATGCATGAGAAGTGTGACACAATATGACACGGCTTCCTGAAGGCAAAAGGATCAGTCTGGGGTGTGGGTCAAAGAGGACTTCAATCCTATTTGTAATATTTTAAGTTTTACTTGGAGATTTTCGTTACTTAAAATTTAGCTGACGTGATATAAATTATATATTTTAACTCTTCAGTCTAATTATCTTAAAGGTTAAAATGCACACGTGGTAAAGAAAAAATTCAAACAGTGTAAAAGGGAGATGGTGAGAAGTAACCACTTCTCCCTTTGTGTCAATGAAAAGTAACAAAACCACAGGTGGGCTCTGGCAGGGCAGTTTTCTAAGGGAAAAATGACAAATAGTCCCATTGCCAGTTACTTTCTGCCTATTGAACAGGAAAGCCCACAGTCACGGTGAGGTCTCACTGTGCCCTCCGGTCGCACACCTCCCGGGCAAGGCCCTGAGATCTCACAGAGCACCTGGCTCCCTGGGGGGTCAGCCCTGAGGGTTAGAAAGCTCAGCTCAGTCTGTTGAGCAGACTGTGCCTTCTAGAAATGGACCCATTGGGCTGGTTGTTGCTCTCTGAAGCCACATACATCATCTTGATCAACATGCAGTACTGTGGAGTTTTATTTATTTATTTTTTCGAGACAGAGTCTCAGTTGCCTTGGGCTAGAGTGCTGTGCTGTCACAGCTCATAGCAACTTCAAACTCTGGGGCTGACGTGATCCTCTTGCGTCAGCCTCCCAAGTAGCTCGGACTACAGGTGCCTGCCATAATGCCCAGCTAGTGTTTTAGAGATGGGGTCTTGCTCCTGCTCAGTCTGGAACTCCTGAGCTCAAGCAATCCATTTGGCTTCAGCCTGCCAGAGTGCTAGGGTTACAGGCGCGAGCCCCACACCCAAACTACTGTGGAGTTTTAAACCCAGCATATGTTACTCATGAAATGAAAAATCAAATTGATCCTGATTTCTGGGGTGGCTGGAAATTGGATGGTAGGATTCCCTATGTCTGTTCACAGCTTGTTAATGTCTTTTCTCAAATACAGTTTACAGATAATGGATTTTATTTTCTTCCATTAGAAGTGTAATTTACATGTAATGAAATGCACACATTTTAAATGGGCAGTTCAGTAAATGTTTACATGTGTGCACAGCCAGGCAACCAGAGTCCAGATGGAGACTCAGAGTACCGGCAGCACTGGGGGGGTGGGGGGGGCCTCACGCACCCCCAGGCAGTGTGTGCACTCCCACCCAGAGAGCCAGTGTTCTATTCCATGCTGAAGAGGCTTTGCCTGTTCCTGAACTTTGTGTGGGATCATTTCACAACCCGTGAAAACAGACCCTTACCTCTTCCACATTGGGCCACCTCAGAAAAGGTGCTGGAGGTTTCTCAACCTTGTTCTGAATTTTCTAAACTTCATTCTGGCCCAGCCGTTTCTGAGCTGTCTCCCAGGACGACATGCGATTCCAATTTTAAGCTCCCTGGTCAAGGTGACGGAAGAACTTTGGAACCCAGACTACAGATACCTTTTATACTTCAGGGCTCTGGAGCTGGTTCGTTGTTCTTAAGCATGTGTGCATTTTAACTCTTTAATTATATATGTTAACTCTTCGGTCTAACTACATTAAAGGTTAAAATACGCACATGGTAAAGAAAAAATTCAAATAGTGTAAAAGGGTGATACTGAAAAGTAACCATTTCTCCCGTCTAGATATACCCCAGACCACTGTTTCCCTCCTGAAGTCAGCACCTGGTTAGAGGCTCCTGTTTTCACAGACCCAGCAAAGTCCAGCACTTCCTCCAATGTCACCAGATGGTACATTTCTCCTCACCCTTCTTCATTCCTCCCCACATCTTTTTTTTTTTTTTTTTTTTTTAGACAGAGCCACAAGCTATCACCCTGGATAGAGTGCTGTGGCATCACTGCTCACAGCAACCTCCAATTCCTGGGCTCAAGCGAGTCTCTTGCCTCTGCCTCCCAAGTAGCTGGGACTACATGTGCCCACCACAATGCCTGGCCATTTTTTGGTTGCAGCTGTCATTGTTTGGCGGGCCTTGGCTGGATTTGAACCCGCCAGCTCAAGTATACATGGCTGGCGCCTTAACCCGTTGAGCCACAGGCGCCGAGCCAATCCTAGCACTTTGTGAGACTGAGGTGGGAGGATCACTTGAGGCTAGATGTTTGAGACCAGCCTGAGCAAGAGCAAGATCCCTTCTCTACAAAAACACAGAAAAATTAGCCAGGCATGATGGTGTGTCCTTGTTAGTCCTAGCTACATGGGAGGCTGAGGCAGGAGGACTGCTTAGGACCCAAAATTTGAGTTTGCAGTGAGCTATGATGTTGCCACTGCATTCTATTTCAGGTGAGGAGGAGACCAAGCTTCTCCCCCCTCCAAAAAAAAGAATTAAGAGGGTAGGGCACAGTAGCTCATGCCTGTAATCCTAGCAAACTCTGGGAGGGCAAGAGTGGATTGCCTGAGTTCACAGGTTCAAGACCAGCCTGAGCCAGAGAGGACCTTGCCTCTAAAAAAAAAAATAGCTGGGGCTCAGTGCCTGTAGCACAGTTGTTATGGTGCCAGCCACATGAACAAAGGCTGTTGGGTTTGAGACCGGCCTGGACCAGCTAAACAACGACAACTCCAACAAGAAAATAGCTGGGCGTTGTGGTGGGTGCCTGTTATCCCAGATCCTTGAGAGGCTGAGATAAGAGAATCGCTTAAGTCCAAGAGTATGAGGTTGCTGTGAGCTATGACGCCACGGCACTGTATCGTGGGTGACATAATGAGATTCTCAAAAAAGCCAAATCTAAACAAAACAATAAAAACTTTTTTTTTTTTTTTTGAGACAGAGCCTCCAGCTGTCAACCTGGGTAGAGTGGTGTGGCATCACAGCTCACAGCAACCTCCAATTCCTGGGCTCAAGCGAGTCTCCTGCCTCCCAAGTAGCTGGGACTACAGGCGCCCGCCACAACACCCGGCCATTTTTTGGTTGCAGGTGTCATTGCTGTTTGGCGGGCCCGGGCTGGATTCCAACACGCCAGCCAGGTGTACGTGGCTGGTGCCTTAGCTGCTTGAGCCAAAGCGCCGAGCAAACAAAAAAAAACTTTTATTTATACCAAGTTGTGTGGTAAGGCAGCCTCTTATAGATGTACTCTACTCTAGTGGCACACTGAGCTGCAATCCAGTTTGGTTGACTACTCCACATCTGGCTAATTGCCAAACACCATTCTCTCCTAACCTGGCATTACTGTTTATTTCCAAAGCCTGGTAAATACATTTGAAGACTGAGAAAATGCTCATCAGTTGAGACAGAGAAGGCATGTGTTTTGCTACACACAAATGAGGACCAGATTGTTTTCTATCCACATACACACAGTCTGGCAGCTGAGACAACATGGTTGAGCTGTACTTCATGTCACTACCAGAGACATAAACAGCATCTGCACACATACCCTGGCAGAACGCTCCATTGTGTACGCCAAGCCAGAGTGCACGATGTCTTTCTCAGAGGCACCCTATTAGGAAAAAGAACACAAGTTTAACAAAACCACATGAAGACATGCTGTCTCTGTATAAGATTACAAAAGATTCTCAGGTCAATAACAACCAGACAGGCTCGGCACCCGTAGCGCTAGCCACATACACTGAGGCTGGCTGGTTAAGCCTGGGCCAGGCCAGTTAAACAACAATGACAGCAACAAAATAGCCAGGTGTTGTGGTGGGTGCCTGTAGTCCCAGCTACTTGGGAGGCTGAGGCAGGAGAATTGCTTAAGCCCAAGAGTTGGAGGTTGCTGTGAGCTGTGATGCCAGAGCACTCTCCTGAGGGCGACATAGTGAGACTCTGTTTCAAACAAAACAAAACAAAATAAAATAACCAGACAGAAAGTGTTTTGTCGTTTAGTAAAGACACACATAATTTCTGTATAGTATCAAGATGTTGTATACATCATCTTGATACTTACTGAAGGAGTTGCACTCTAATCACAATTTAATTTTAATTATATTTGACAGAAAACAAATACTCATGCAATAGGTATTCTGCTAAAATAATGGACACAGAGAAGTATGGACCAAGAAACATGAGGGCAAGTGGTGAGAGAAACACCCTTCACTGGCCTGAGATATAGACATACTGAAGCAACATGGTACACTGTTTACATCATTGTATAGTTACCGTGAATAGGAATACCAGACAGGGCAATCTACTTAAATACAAAAGTGGCTCTGGGGAAGAATCTTGCCTGTGTATTTGGTAGTACCACCAACTTTTTTTTTTTTTTTTTTTTGGTTGCAGCCGTCATTGTTGTTTGGCGGGCCTGGGCTGGATTCGAACCTGCCAGCTCAGGTGTATGTGGCTGGCGCCTTAGCCCGTTGAGCCACAGGCGCCACGCCTTTTTTAAAAATTTATTTTTGGGGATTCATTGAGGGTACGAGAAACTGGGTTATACTGATTGCATGTTAGGTAAAGACCCTCTTACAATCGTGTCTTGCCCCCAAAAGGTGTGGCACATACCAAGACCCCAGTGCCACCAACTATTAAAGCTACACAGCTTTTTAATTTTACTGGTGAGGAAACTGAGGATGAGAAGCTGGTCAAAGTTATAAACAGCTATCTTTAGAGCTGGGATATAACGCAGGGCTTAATCTCCAATATCAAGTTAGTGCATTTCTTTCCTATGCTAATTACACCTTCATCTAATTTGTTTCTTGGAATGTCTTCTAAAAAATTAAGGACAATTAACTATCACTAACACTCATAATATGATATACAGAGCTATAAAACACATATTTTGACATGTCAATGAAAACTTAACGTGGGTCACAATAAAAATTATTTTCACTGAAAATAATTCAATTCATACTGTGTTCATTTAAGAAAGTATATTTCTATAACATTTATATTAATTAAGAAACATCTGGGCTTGGCACCTGTAGCTCAGCGGCTAGGGCGCCAGCCACATACACCAGAGCTGCGGGTTCGAATCCAGCCTGGGCCTGCCAAACAATAATGACAACTGCAGTCAAAAAATAGCTGGGTGTTGTGGCGGACACCTGTAGTTCCAGCTACTTGGGAGGCTGAGGCAAGAGAATAGCTTAAGCCCAAGAGTTTAAGACTTGGGCACCTGTGATGCCACAGCATTCTACCCAGGGTGACATAGTAAGACTCTTAATTAAAAAAAAAAAATCTGAAAATCAGGTGCCTATAGAATCCTCGCTTCTCTGGAGGCTGAGGTGGGAGGAGTAGGAAGAAGAAACAGACTTGTTTTATAGGCAGAATACTGTGGTTTCTTTCATTTATTCACTTACCAAACACTTATTGAGTACATACTATGGTCTAGACATTCTTCTGGGTATTAGGGACATAGCAGACAACAAAATTAAAATTTTAAAACGGCTGGGCATGGGCCAGGCATGGTAGCTGTCGCCTGTAATCCTAGCCCTTGGGAGGCAAGGCAGGTGGATTACTTCAGCTGCTCACAAGTTCAAGACCAGCCTGAGCAAGAGGGAGACCCCATCTCTAAAAATAATCAGGTGTTGTGGCAGACGCCTATAAGTCCTAGCTACTCAGGAGGCTGAGTTAAGAGAATCACTTAAAACTCAAGAGTTTGAGGCTGTGGTGAGCTATGATGCTACAGCACTCTACCAAGGGTCACCAAGTGAGACTCTGTTTCAAAAAAATAAAAAATAAAAAAAAACCCCACAAGGCTGGGCATGATAGCTCATGAGTTTGAGACTAGCCTAAGCTAGAGCTAGACCCTATCTCTAAAGCTAGCTGGGCACTGTGGCAGGCGCCTATAGTCCCAAGTACTTGGGCAGCTGAGGCAAGAGGATTGCTTAAGTCCAATAGTTTGAGGTTGCTATGAACTATGATGTCATGGCACTCTACTGAGCGTCACAAAGTGAGACTGTCTCAAAAAACAAACTGGGCTCATCAAGTAGGGCGCCAGCCCCATATACCGAAGGTGATGGGGTCAAACCCAGCCTTGGCTGACTGCAAAACAGAAAAATAGCCGGATATTGTGGTGGGTGCCTGTAGTCCCAGCTACTCAGGAGGCTGAGGCAAGAGAATTGCCTAAGCCCAGGAGTTGGGGGCAGCTGTGAGCTGTGTGATGCCAGGGCACTCTACCAAGGGCGATAAGGTGAGACTCTGCCTCTACAAAACAAACAAACCCAAAACAAAACAAAACAAAAAATTAAAATTCTATTCTCATAGAATTTATATTCTAGGGGAGGAGCGTGCATATACATGGACTTAAGTCATAAGCCTAAGATTACTGAAACTCTGATTAGAGACAGAGACGTGTGCAGAGACTAAGGCCTTCCAACATTAAGAGGGTGGAGAGCTGAAAAGGTAGTAGCAAAAGGTAATGAGAAGAAATGACCAGTGAGGTAGAAAGAAAAATCAGGAAAATGTGGTGCCCCGGAAGTCAAGAGAAGAAAATGTTTCAAGAGGTTAAGTGACCAATTGTGGTAAGAGTTGCTGAGAGGTGAAATGAGAAGAGGACTGAAAAATAACCCTTGGATTTGGCAATGCTGTCACTGGCTATCCTGACAGGAATGTTTCTGGTGGAGCAGGTTCAAATAGAGAAGAACTGGAGACACAATACATACAACTCTTTTAAGGTTTAGTGCAAAGGAAACAGAAATGGTGATAACTGGAAGGTGAAGTGGGATTAAGACTTGTCTTATTTTATTTATTTGTTTGTTTATTTATTTATTTTTTGTAGAGACAGAGTCCTACTTTATCGCCCTCGGTAGGGTGCCATGGCGTCACACAGCTCACAGCAACCTCCAGCTCTTGGGCTTAGGCGATTCTCTCGCCTCAGCCTCCCGAGTAGCTGGGGCTACAGGCGCCAGCCACAACACCTGGCTATTTTTCTGTTTTGCAGTTTGGCCAAGGCCGGGCTTGAACCTGCCACCTTCAGTATATGGGGCCAGCGCCCTACTTGATGAGCCGCAGGCGCTGCCTTTTATTTTTTTTGAGACAAGAGTTTCACTACGCTGCCTTTGGTAGATAGAGTGCTATGGTATCACAGCTCACAGCAACTTCAAACTCTTGGGCTTAAGTGATCCTCTTGCCTCAGTCTCCCAAGTAGCTGGGACTATAGGTGCCTTCCACAACACCTGGCTATTTTTAGAGACGGGGTCTTGCTCTTGCTCAGGCTAGTCTTGAACCCATGAGTTCAGGCAATCCACTTGCTTTCGCCTCCCAGAGTGCTAGAATTATAGGCGTGAGCAGTATTTGGTACACTGAGAGGAATGACTCAGTAGAGAGAATACTGATGATGTGGGGAGTAGGGGGAAGACTTGAAGAGTTTATCAGTGAGGGGAGGACAAGCCATCCAATGCTCAGACCTGGGCCTAGGTGGAAATACCAGGAGCTGACCAATAGAAGAGGTGCCATAGGCCAGAGTGCTCAGACTGCTATAATTTCCTCTGTGAATAGATACCAGGGTTATGAGCTGCTGTCAAGGGGAGTAAGAGGAGGAAAAAATATGATATAAGCACTTAGAAAGGGCAGAGAATGAATGGAACATGGAAATGTGGTATGATTATTGGGCAGCTGAGGGCCCACTTGAGGTTACTGTGTGGGTGTGAACTGTCAGCAAGGCCTCCAACTACAAGAGCACAGGTATGGAAGAGGCAGATGGCTAAGATTTAGGTGTTAATAAGGAGCATGATGAAGAAAACAAGACGAGGAAGTGATTGTAATGATGGAGCACAGAATTTAAGTTAGATAAGGAGAGAAGTAAGGGCGTTGGGGGAGGTGAAGGACAGAGTCAATTATGTAGATCCTGGTAGTGCCTAAACAGGTTTAGTTAGGCAGGAACTAGAGGGAGAGCGCTGGAAAAAACTAGTTTTTTGGCAGCACCTTATCTCAGTGGACAGGGTGCCAGCCATAATACCCCGACTGGTGGGTTCGAATCCCGCCTGGGCCAGTTAAACAACAATTACAACTGTTAACAACAAAAAAAATAGCTGAGTGTTGTGGTGGGTGCCTGTAATTCCAAGTACTTGGGAGGCTAAGACAAGGGAATCACTTAAGTCCAAGAGTTTGAGGATGCTATGAGCTGTGACACCATGGCACTCTAGTGAGGGCGACATAGTAAGACTCTGTCTCAAAATAAAAAAAAAAATAGCAGGCTCTGAGCCAGTTCCTCACTGAGTAGGGTGCCAGGCACATACACCAAGGCTGGTGGGTTCGAGCATGGCCCAGGCCTGCTAAACAACTATGACAACTGCAACAACAACAACAACAACAAAAATAGCTCATGTTGTGGCGGGTGCTACTTGGGAGGCTTAAGCCCAAGAGTTTGAGGTTGCTGTGAGCTGTGAAACCATGGCCTTCTGTCAAGGGTGGCATGGTGAGACTCTGTTCCAAAAACAAACAAAATCCCCCAAAAGCTAGGTTTTTCAACTGACATTTATAAGACTTACAAGACACTTAAAAGTAACTCTGGTAAGTGGTAAGAAATACCACAAAAGCCTCAAATTAAGCACTGAAAGCATTCAAAAAGTGGGAGACTGGGGCAGCACTGGTACATAGCTCAGTGGGTAGGGTGCTGGTCACAAACCCCAAGCCTGGAGGGTTCGAACCTGGCCTGGGTCAGCTAAAACAACACTGAAAACTACTACAACAACAACAAAATAGCCAGGCTTGGCGCTCCTAGCACAGTGGTTACGGAGCCAGCCACGTGCACTGAAGTTGGCGGGTTCGAACTCAGCCTGGGCCAGGTAAAACTACATTAACACCTGCAACAAAAAATAGCCAGGCGTGTGGTGGGCATCTGTAGTCCCAGCTACTTGGGAGGCTGAGGCAAGAGAATTGCTTAAGCCCAAGAGTTTTGAGGTTGCTATGAGCTGTGACACCATGGCAATCTACCCAGGGCAACATGGTGGGCATCTGTAGACCCAACTATTTGGGGATGCTGAGGCAAGAGAATTGCTTAAGCCTAAGAGTTTGAGGTTGCTGTGAGCCTTTATGTCATGGCACTCTACCCAGGATGACAGCTTGAGATGCTACCTAAAAAAAAAAAAAAAAAAGAAGTGGTGGGTGGTGCCTGTGACTCAGTGAGTAGGGCGCCGGCCCCATATACCAAGGGTGGCGGGTTCAAACCTGGCCCCTGCCAAACTGCAACAAAAAAGTAGCTGGGTGTTGTGGCAGGTGCCTGGAGTCCCAGCTACTCGGGAGGCTGAGTGATGCCACAGCACTCTACTAAAGGTTATAAAGTTAGACTCTGTCTAAAAAAAAAAAAAAAAAACAAAAATAAAAAAAAATAAAATAAAATAAAAAGTGGGAGACCAACCAGGCACAGTGGTTCATGCCTATAATCCTAGCACTCTGAGAGGCTGAAGGTGGGTAGACTGGTTAAGCTTATGAGTTCGAGGCCAGCCCGAGAAAGAGTGAGACCATGTCTTTACTGAAACTAGAAAAACTGGCTGGGAGGATCGCTTAAGCCCAAGAGACTGAGGTTGTTGTGAGCTATGATGATGCCACAGCATCACTCTCTACTGGGTGGCAGAGTGAGACTCCGTCTCAAACCTCAAACAAAAACAAAAAAAAAAGAAAAAAAAGAAGAAGACTAATTATCTTTTAAAGAGGCTAAACAGGCTCAGCGCCTGTGGCTCAACGGGCTAAGGCGCCAGCCATGTACACCTGGTTTGAATCCAGCCCGGGCCCGCCAAACAACAATGATGGCTGCAACCAAAAGATGGTCGGGTGTTGTGGCGGGCGCCTTAGCTACTTGGGAGGTGGAGGCAAGAGACTTGCTTGAGCCCAGGAATTGGAGGCTGCTGTGAGCTGTGATGCCATAGCACTCTACCCAGGGCGACAATATGAGACTGTCTCAAAAAAAAAAAAAAAAAAAAAAAAAAAAAAAGGCCTGGCTAGGGCATCTTTTTTCCCTTCAAACCCAAACCTTTAACTTTTTCTTTTCTGTTTTTTTCTTTTAGAGACAGAGTCTCACTTTTGTCATCCTTGGTAGAGCGCCATGGCATCACAGCTCATAGCAATCTCCAGCTCTTGGGCTCAGGAGATTCTCTTGCCTTAGTGTCCAGAGAAGCTTGGACTACAGGCGCCTGCCACAACACCCAGCTATTTTTTTGTTGCAGTTTGGATAAGGCCGGGTTTGAACCCACCTCCCTTGGTGTATGGGGCCAGTTCCCTACTCACTGAGCCACAGACGCCATCTCCAAACCCTTAACTTTTTCTCATGTTACAATATAGTCTTAAATTATTTTCCATGACTGAATATTTCTTAAGATAAAACTTAGCCATTTCTCTGTCATTGGACTATTAAACCAAACTTAATTTAAAAACTGACTGAAGGCGTGGCACCTGTGGCTCAACGGGCTAAGGTGCCAGCTACGTACACCTGAGCTGGCCAGTTTGAATGAAGGCTGCAAGCAAAAAATAGCCGGGTGTTGGGGCGGGCGCCTGCAGTCCCAGCTACTTGGGAGGCAGAGGCAAAAGACTTGTTTGAGCCCAGGAATTGGAGGTTGCTGTGAGCTGTGATGCCACGGCTCTCTATTTAGGGTGACAGCTTGAGGCTCTGTCTCAAAAAAAAAAAAAAAAAGAAGAAGAAAAAGGAGTCCATGCATGATGATGTCATTGAAACTATTTTCAGTCAGGTGGTTTTTTTTTTTTTTTTTTTTTTTTTGATACAGAGCCTCAAGCTGTCACCCTAAAAAGAGAGCCGTGGCATCACAGCTCACAGCAACCACCAAATCCTGGGCTCAAAC